>KB683646.1:0-15569 GCA_000349165.1 Anopheles christyi
AACTAGACGCAAATGTCGAATCTATACAATGTGCAAGAGGGCATGAACACTTTTCATACAGTCCAGACCACACGCGCCGTACAAAAGATGTGTATATTGGTGGAAACGTTGGGCATTAAAATGATTATTGATGTGAATAAATTATGCTACGCGAAAGCAAAGACCTGGCCAGGTTGGTTAGTTTTTTTTTTTTTTTTTCTGTAGACACATCGAAGCGGCCCACAGAAAATGGATGGTAATGAGATGTGGTATGCATATGACTACGTTAAAAAGAATTTTTTATGTACTGTGGTGCACATCCGCATCATTGTTTCTATGTACTGCTGACTGCCCTGCTGCTTAGTTGAAACTTAGGTTGCTCAGTCAAAGGTCACTATGCCCTGGAGCGGCTCATAACTGGCCTAATGGGAACTACTATTTTTATTTTTGTGTACATTTTCTCATAATATGAAGCAGAACTGGTTTTGTTGAGTTTATTGCTTTTGCCTGGGAAATGAAGATCAACTGAAAGCTGTGTTAAAATGAAATAGCACAGATTAGTTTCATAGAATCCATTTTTCATGAAACTTCTTAAAGAAGAGATTGAATGTATGGTGCATGACTTTTTATTGGAAAATATTTTTTTCTTTTCTTGTTCATACAAAATACTGGAAATGATATTTGTTCCAAAATTAAACTATATCCAAGTAGCAATGCAATGATTTTTCATAATACTTTGACTACTTTCCAAATTGTGCTACTCGTTGTATGAAGTAATAATACGATGGGCTAAATGAGGCTGCTAATGAATCCTACGAAACCCAATCACCTTAAGGCACCGGTAATCCAACATCAGTACACATCCATACACACGAACGCACTGGGAAAAGGGTCAGTGAAAGTCATTCTGATCGATTTGTTGATTGGATTTCCCAGCAGCGTACAGTACAGTATCCGTCCCGATTTAGTCGAGGTAAAAGGATGCGAAAGGAGATTATTTTTGCTTTGCAGCATCAAAATGACGGGAAAAGCTGAAGATTACGGAGAAACGAATTGAAAAAAAAAAAACGGTTTTTGGATTATACTTTACTAACCAAGAGCCCACTGTCACTGTGAATGGTTGCTTCCGCTTGACAGTCACAGGGGAATAAAAAGATTGGAACTTTAATTTTTAACAACCAATATTTGCGAGCCACAGCGGATTACGGCTGAGACGGTCGGCATAGCTTCGGAGCCGTGTAAATCGTACCGTAAAGCTCGTTCCATCTGGCTCGACCTTCTTTAAGGAATGCTAGGATAGTAGCGTCTACTTGTGGTTGAGATTTGGAATCGAAAGTGGAAAAAAGCTTCAACACAACCTCACAACAACGGGATAGGATGTGCCTTTCAATTTGAAATCTACAAGCCCCTTTTATTGCTGTATGTGAAGTTGTCCCGTTGTCGTGAATGTCATAATATTGTGCTTGGCGAAAGCCGTACACCAAACAGCGTCTATTATATGGCAGTCTTACAAATGCGTATGGGAAAAATCACAACTTGTAACGGCATTTCCATGTTAGGCATTTGCCTCTGCCAACAATTCGTAGAGTATTGTACATTTAAAAAAGGGAGACACAAAACTTCAACAGGAAAGATGGCACTCAGCAAAAAGGTTATGATTTCTATTTTTCACCCCTGTGTAAGTGGTTCTATTTTTGTATAGCATACATCTGCTTTGAGCAGCTACATTGTGCCGAGAATTATTGTACAAAGTCATAATCCAGAACAAGGCATGGTTCGATATGTGGAGTTCATTCTTTTGTGCGCTCAATTGAAGAACAATCGATGGAAATGGTATTGGTTCAAACGAACATGTGTTACACTCAGGAAGAGAGCAAAAGTCTTTGATTTGCTTTCGAAAAGTGTTCAACACTTCCAAGAGTGCTTTTGTGCTAACAATTCCATTCAACAGGGATTTTACGATCAAACGGAATTTACACTTTATAGTGCCTAGAGACATCCCTTTGGTAATGGTTTATAGATAGCTGGATAGTCTAACGGTCAGAGTGAATTTCCTTCACTGTAGCGTGGCAACCATAACCTAATGCGCCCAACCGCGCTTCACACCTGGAATCGCTTAACGCGAATGTTCGCAGAAAATCATCGCTACCGATCGGAAAACCTTGCTAATGCAAAACCACCGCTTCGTTTAATGATGCAAGAAAGTGTAAACAGAAACACAAAAATCCAACACCACAGAAACACGGAGCACGAAAATCCGCTAGAACAAAAAGAAAACAATCACTGCGAATAAATCCGAATGCTTTTGCCCGCGAGCTGAAGATATCTTTCCCAACGTAATCCTTCTTATCCAAGCCACCTTCAAACGGTGACCGTAAAAAAACTCTGCTCCAATCGTTATATCGTGTCGTTTGTGTATATTTTAGGCATTGAGTTTTTTTTTACGCTACGCCACGTGTTCTACAATGGAATCCCAGAGCGAGTTTATTTATTCATCATTACCCGGCACTTTTTTTTATTGAGACAGTTTAAAATTAAAATGTATCGTCTTCCTCCTTCCCGCCTGTCTTCCACCTCCACTCAAGTCGGTTGTGCTGTTGTTTCTGCGATCGAAGAATTTATTTACCTTAGGCTAGGAGGAGCTTTTTTATTGCTCTGACTGCTTGGTGGAGCAAACCGAGTGAATGTTGTGCATCGACTGAAGGCCACGTATCCATCATCTAAACGGTTTCCTATTGAAGGACCCCATTCTAAGCACACTCTTATCGGCATCATCAACCGTGTGCGGTCCCGAGTGTGCGCTAATGTGATGCCATAAATCTCGAAAAGGTTGATCACATTGCGATGGCAATAATAAATTAAGCATGAGGCCGTGCGCTTTAAGAGGTTCCAGCGAATGGAAAGTGCTTAGGTGGAAAGAAAAACCCATCACCCTGTACCACCTGTAGGGCAAGCCGACCGGCCCATAAACGCTTTCGACGAAGCGGTCGCAGTCAACGTCTGCATTATTTGCTTCTCAGACTGTCTCTTTCTGTTCTCATAATTTAACGACCCCAAAAGACATTAGCTGCGTATAACATTTTTGCATACCATCATACTGGCACACATTTTCTTGGAAAGCGCCTCAACAGCTTCTTCTTCGTTTGGAGTTGCATCCGGTTTGCGCTGCGAGCAAAATGTCACCTAACCTAGATGGAAGGGTGAAGGAATCTGCAAGGGACACCCGTAACCCGTGATGTCAATACTTAATTTGTAGTAAATGAAATTTTTACCCAATTTGCTGGGTGCGGGTGTCTGTCTGAGTCGGTTGGTAACCTTGCGGGGATTTATCTTTTTTTATATTATTATTACCTTTCCATCACCGTGGTGAAAATGGAAAAGAAAGGTGCAGTAAGAGACAGAATCTCTTCAGCATAGATACCTGTGCCGACGGATATTCGCAACGCAGTGATATGCAGGGGTGAGAGAAATCCGTTTGCCATTTAACCTTCGCCAAAACGGGAAGCACTTTTTACCTTCATCATTGGGGCTCACTTACGATGGTGATAGGTTTCTTGTAGGGTTTTCTTTCCTTTTTTTGCCTGATTGTTTTCTCTTTCCTTGCTGATTTCCTTCGCAATGGTGGTGGCTAAACTTCCTCGCGCCAACGGCTTCCTCCGTTAAGCTCTCAGATCGTACGGTAGGACCAAAAAAAAAATCACGTACGGGGGCATTGGTTGCTTCCGTACCGTAAAATGACTTCGTTTTGCTTTTCGCATGCTTTGGTGATGCGACCGGGAAGGATGCCCTTTTGTTCCCTTTGCTTTCACCGTACCTCCGGCAGCGCCTGCTTTGTTAGCAGTTCCTAAAATTTATTGATTTTTTCTTTAAGAAATGGGAAGCAAACACTCCGGCGAAGAGCTCTCCAGATGAACCATCCTACCTTGACAATGCTATCCAGGCATGACGCGTGTGTGTACGAAAGGGAAGGATAAAACTGCCACCGAAGCACTCGACACAGCGTACGCCTCAAGGGGGAAATGAAATTAGTCGCTAAAACGGTTTTAAAATTGCTTACCAGCAGAGTTATGCCAAAAATCTGGCGCTGGAATTGCTTTATCCCGTGCCCGTGCCGGTTGAGATCGGCGTAATGATTTTATTGCTAGCGGGAGTGCTTTGCCAGTGTCAACTAAATAATATGCTTTGCCAAACGCATTACAATTCTGGACGACGGGGAAGCGCACAGCGCACGAAGGGATTAAATTGAGTTAAATTAGTTTTATCGATTCGGGGCCAGCTTGAGATGATGATGGAAGAAGTTTAATTTACTTCGTTTCGTGTTTTGATCCAATACTATTTTAGCTTTATTCATGCACGGGAGACTTGGATGGTTAAGTGTATTGATTTTCTTGTTTAAACATGCTACAACAGATGACAGTGATTTGCGTGCGAGAAACAGTGTCAGGCTTTTGTGCTTGCTATGCCACAAAATGTTCCATCTTGCCGTATGACTTCTAGGTGATAAATCTCTAGCGCCGAACGATCTAGTCACCATAGAGACTGAAGAGAGAAAGAGAGAGGTAGAGAGAAAGAGAGAGAGGTAGAGCGAAAGAGAGATGTAAAGAGAAAGAGAGAGAGAGATAGCCAAATATAACCCGGCAGACATTGGTCGCGATAACGAACTTGGCACACTTCCCAATGTTTTTAGTTCCGACCGACGCTTGGCACTGGAAGGAAATGTTCAGCCCAGCCGCCAAGGAAAAACGGATTGGCAGCAAAAAAGCGGGTCATTATCGCTTTAGTTATGGCCGTTTCAAATAATCGTGACTCGTAGTTCGCTTTTGCAATGATTTTCCTCCCCATCCGGATAAACTCGCGGGTTGCACTTGCCAGCTGTTTCACAAGGAACAGGCCTTGTCTAGTATAAGGAGGATCGTTTTTCACTGCCAGCATATAAATGCAATGCAAAGGCGCAGAAGGATGGCTTTCCAATTTGTGCCGTTGTGTGCAGTCGTGGCTGTAGGCAGCGCTTTAAAATGTTCGCAATAAATATGAAACGTTTGCTGGCTTCTCGAGCATTAGCGCGCCTAGTTTGTGGGCTGGAAAGTTGAGACCTACGATGAAACAGCGGCGAGTTGTGCTACCAAGAGAGCGAGTTTATATGTGTTCTGTTTTTTTCTCACCTAACAATCACCGGGTATAAAAACCCGGGATAGGAACGAAAACCTGACCGTATTTGGGGAGCTATTGTTCCTTGAAAATCTACTCTCCGTCCTCAGTGACCCAATTCCAGATGCCTTACACTGTGTTGGCAGAACGGCAAGCAAAAACGCAGAAACAGGTTCTAAAGTACATGACACCGTCATAAACAGGTGAAAGGGTGGTTTTAAAAAAGAACGGACCAAAGCAACCGCAATGCTGCCAAGCTGCAGGACGAGAAAGAGGAAACATCGTATGCACACGTGTGTCAAGCGTATGCATCTTTGCGCTGCACCATGCACTGTTTAGTTTTTAGTTGTTGCTTCTCTTCCCACATTTACCCTTTTTGTTGTGCCACACACCTACCGTGAGTGCTGCCAGGTGTAATGAGTGTGTGGCATCCACAGCTGCTGGCGTACCGCTAGGACTGCGCAGCAACACGCCCGTGCCATAATATGTGTCTTTGCAGGCAAACGTAAGAGATGCTCTTGGTGTGTATGCCATTCATTCACCTCAAGGGGAGGATTGGGTGGGGGGGGCGGGGGGTGGAAGAAAGCATTGGTAAGACTTCGGGTGGCCTTCGTACCTTGACTGACTTTCATAATGATGTTAAATATTGATTGAGCTATTTTAGCTCACGGAAAGCTGTGTGCGCAATGAGGCGTGTGCTCGTGATACTGTGCATACTATCCATTTCGCAAACGATGCGGAAACGATGTTAGACTCGCTTAAATTGGGTGTATTCAACGTCATGTAGTAGCGATGGATTTTTGTACGTGATTTAGTTACGATGACTCGCGATGATTTTTTTTTATTGCATGCATCGACAGTGTGGTTCAATCGAGAGCGTGTATGTATGTTTTTTATAAATAATATATGACATTTGCGAGCGGCTGATATCAACATTGTTATGCTAATATGTTCAGTGTTGGGTGTTTGTGTGAATGATAGGCAAACGATCAGTTGAACAGGGCAAAATTGCTGCAATGAATGGCAAGCTTTAACAACAAGGGCTTGATACAATTATTAATCTGGAAGGATACATTTGTGAGACATTTGCAAGTAGAATCTCATAGGTTAATACTAGATCGTACTGATATTGATTCACCCATGTATTACTCGTACTATAACGGAGCCCATCATTTTTCATAATATTTGTAGCCTTTGTGCGATAATTCCATTCAATTTCTTTTTTTATATTTTTCATTTCTTTGTGAAAATATTTAATTTCCACCAATCCAAAACCAATGCTCTCTCCAAGTGCTTGAACAGTTTCCAGTTTCAGTAACACTCACTGCCCATCTGTCTCTTGCTCTCGTACTTTGCACGCCAGCAAACTTTTTCTGTTTGCTCATTGGATTGATTTTTGCGTTTGTGTTTTTGATTACGCACCAGAGCATTGAAACATAAAAAAAATTGATGCGCTGCGGCAGTTTGCACAAACACCGTTTTACGGTGGTCGCTTTGCTGGACGGCCGTAACCACAAAAAATGGGCTTTTATCAGAGCGGGATGAGTCGTAAATAAATTGAAGCTTGCAGCCGTTTGATGTGTTTGACAAAAAAAGCAAAAAGCAAAATTCAACACGGTAATGCTAGTATAATTTTAACACAGTATACAAAGTAGGGTGCCTTTACAAAGGGGGCATCTCTTTTTTCTTCTGGTATGGGTAATCAATAACCGTGCTGAAATAAATGCGTGTACGGTTGTGCTGTTTGAACGTACCAAATTGTTAACCAGAGTGATTACGTGTGTGTTTATGGTTAGTCAGGGACACTGATGATGGTGCGATTGACATATTAATCACCCATAAAGCTTCTCACATTCGTGTACTCTTATTAGCCTGTCCCGAATCGCTTGCCCATCAAGCTATTTGCCCATCAAGCCTGACCGTTGGGGAATGAGAACTTTTGATCGTATACTGTTTTGTTTGTTTTCGATGTTCGCTTCCTTACAGCTGTTTGTTGTTTTCTAACAGCTGTATCCTTTTTCATGCCACAGATTTTAATGAACTGCACACATGGTAGCGTACTTCAAGCAGTGATGAAACAAAACGGCGAGAAAAGCAATGAAACAGTGGACCGTGTTTTGGACAGTCGGGTCCGCGTACGAGTCAGCTTAATTAAATTCGAACAATAAACGCACCGGAACACTTGCACATCATCCTGGCAAACGGGTGAAATTAGCAGCCCAGAGAGTACCGCTGCGGAAGCGCTGATTGCCATCCACTGTCCAGCAAAAGGGAATAATCGCCCGGCGGGGCTATCATTGCGTTACTGAGCGCGAACGGCATCCGTGGACGCGTGATGTACGGTAACGGCCATTCCGGCAAACGTTGTCCAGTGTTTCCAGATTCCAGACTACGGGCAACGGTGACACACCCATCTGGCTGGCCATTACTTTCGGCATTACATTTGCCATCGCTAACGGTGACAGCCCTGTATGTGAGTGTAGGGTGTGTATCTAAGCACTAAGTGTGTATGTGTGTATACATATGATGTGAGTTAGTGCAATCCACAAATGTGTGTACTAGTGTTGCAAGGACATAAGGGAAAACCTTAGCTAGAAAGCAAAGTCCTTGTGTTTGTGTGGGTGTGCGAGCGAGTGGGGTGAGAGTGAATGGGTGATGCGAGAGTGCACACCGAGTGAAAATGTTCACCAGCCGCAGTGTACCGACAGCGCAACCGGAAGTGAACGCCATCGGAGGCTCCCAACCAATCACCCTGCCCGGTACGCTGGCGACCATAGCGTCCGCCTTAGCGTCTGCCGGCTCGTCCACCCTTACCTCCCTCATCATGGCACCGACTTCCGGAGGCGGTGGCCCGGAAGTAGATGGAGGAGGCAGTGTCTGGAACGGTACCGCCGCCATCGACCAGCAGTCCGTGGGGACGGGCAACGCGGTCAACGTGACCGTGCTACCACCCACCGCGTCAACAATCGTAGAACCTGTCGATCGGCTCGTCGAGCTTACCGTGCTGTGCTTGAAGAGTCTCATCTTCGGATCGATCATCATCGGGGCTGTGCTAGGCAATGCACTCGTTATCATTTCGGTGCACAAAAATAGAAAATTAAGGTAAGTTGCCGCATTTATTTTGTCTGTTTGTGTTAACGTTTGGGAGGGTGGTTTAGTTTGGTATGCACAATGGCGATATGTGAATAATTTATAAATATAGTGAAACTAATCGTCGTCCTGAAAGGAGAGTTCGTGAATTTATAAATTTTAAGCAGACTTTAACATTACGGATCAAAAACATTAATTCAAGTGCTGGCTCTTATGTATCGAACCTTGTTGGTTCAATGTGCCTGAAAAACTCTCCATGTTTCAATAACAGTATCATTATTCGTTCTTTCATACTGGTTGAAACTTTGCCCATCATGCCCGCCATCCCTTACTCTCGTGCGGTAATTGATATCGAAACTTTTGTTTCCCATCTTGAGCCAAACCATCTTGCGGGCGGTCTGTTCGGGGTCCGGACGAAACTCAAGACGTCTTGTGGTCGGCAAGAACCTTTGGCTTTGGATTATCCTTAGGAAAGCCGAGGGGAATATGTATAAATAGCACAGCGAAAGAAGATCGAACAAAGTGCAGTGGTGGATTATGATAATTTTTCCTCGTCACAAGGACGATGGTCAGACTCTTTTTAGCATTTGAGCATATGCACGAAGTTTAGAGAAACGGGTTTTACACTGCGTTTCAAAATGGTAGCTTCATCTTAATTTTGGTTGTGTAACGCTCATATGCACGAAAGTAAAAATAAATCACAATCCAAATTATCTTTAACAGATAACTGTGTCTTAATGACCAGCACTCAAAATGAGATATCTCATAATCCCTCGAATGTGAAAATTAATATTAATAATAGTTAAACGTGAGTTAACCTAACACATTAGTGGCTTGGCAGGACTTTACCAGCAAATACCGTTGTTGTGCCAACGGGCCAACGAGTGTGCGGGAGTTTTTTTTTTATGTCCTTAGCCGCGAATGTCAGCGCAATGACCTAACCAGTCTTTTGCAGATCTCAATATTACAGAAAATATTTGGGAACAATTAGTTCACGTAGATGAAAAAGATACGAATCAGCGCGAAACCAGACAGAAACTCATAGAGTATGGCACCGGCAGTATATTCAGCAGGCTGATTTTAGACAATCAGTCGTTACATACAACCTGTTTACTGATAAATCGTCAAATTTTAGTCAACTTATGCGGTTTTTTAAAATAGTAATAAAAAAAAAACAAAAAAAAATAAATTTTTTTGTTGAAATGTAATCAAATATCTTACATATGGTTGAATATATTTTTGGTTGAAGCATTACCGAAAAAAAAAACACTAGATGAGGCTGCCATTTTGAAGCGCAGTGTATACATTCTCGTGTTGTGTCAGTGAGTTAAGGCGTCGTCGTTAAAATGATATGCAAACGTAATCGCAGCAGCAGCTTGTTTAGTGAAGTAGAACAGGTTTGCTTGTGATTCTGTTGTTTTACCAAGCGGAACTTGAACTACAACAGACAGTATGAACTTTCTGACTTACATCCATCTTTCGATACGTGCAGGGGGTTTAGGAAACATATTCGTTTGTAGTGCGCTCATTTGCATTTATTTGATGACTGTGGTCGACCCTGGAAGTGTATTTCGAGGAAGATAAATACGTTTTACTATTCATGGTACATTGTCTAGCAGCTTTGGTATAGTTGTTTGGAAAGGGAATTCCTTTATGAGCTGGTTTATTGCAGCAACCATTCGATTGGAGCGTTCAGTTAAATTGAAAGTAGAGTGGCTGAATAAGGCATAAGAATGAGATTTGCTATTATTGATGTGCAAAATAGTCTAAAACCTTCGGTGGGTACCGTACTATAGCAGTGAGAATAAAACATGTTAATTGAGTTTTTGACGTGGAGATGCTTGTTCTTTGCGTAGCCTTTCATCTTACAAATAACGTGTCATTTGCACTTGTTCATTTCCCGGATTCAATTTTCAACGAGTAGCGCCAACGAAAATATCTTATAAACGAGGAACGAAAAGGATGCAACAAGCACAAGAAAAGAAGAAGACCTTCTTCCTGATCCGATAATGCAAAACCCGTGCAAATGTGTCAGCAAAGGGAAAACAATTATTCAAGCCAACTGACGCTGACTGCTCTCGAACGGTGAACAGGAACGCTGGACAGGTTAATTGATATTCTGAAAGCGAGAGAGACGAAAAAAATCAATCAACGGGGCAGCTGGTCGAAATCATTATCTTGGCTTCTGTTTTGTAAGTCCGGGACACTAACAATAAAAAGTAAGTAGCAAAGCCGTGGTGCTAGGTCGATCCTTGATGGGGAACCTGCTACCAGCACCAGCAGTAATGGGAAACAAATACCATTTGACAGGTAATTGACACGCGGGCATCCCCTTACTGACTTACCTTTCCGAGTAGCGCGTGGTGGCCAAATGGTGTGAACGAGACTCAAACCGACAGTACGGGGAAAAAGTGAAAAAGCACCACTCTTTCGCCCACTCTCCCCAGGTGAGCCTTTAGCGGGAAATGGAGGAAAGATTTTTACTGCGCTCTTTCGCATTAATCAATACGATCGCTCTAACGTGCGATATGAAAAAATAGAAAACGGAAAGAAAACAACTGAATATCTTTGCCTGTTGATTTATTGGTATTAGTCGATGTCGTCTGGATCAATTGATCTTCGTTTTTCTGTTTTTTGTCGCTAGGGAAATGTCTTCAAAATAAAAGCGAGAAGTGACACACACTTCGCTACGCCCTCTGCGATGTGTCCGTGGAAACGCAAAATTGCAGATTCGTTTCACCTTGATTGATGCGTAACGTTCGTTCCCGAGAAGAGCTAACGGTTGTTATACAGCTCCCCCGGTGGTTGTTTTCCTTTTCAACACAATAAATTATTACCAACGCACTACACCAGAAACACACACACGCTCACGATTTTCAATTATGATTTCCCTGCTAGACTCACGCCAGGTAGCGCCAACATGTTTTCGTATTCTGCGCTGTTTAAATAAATAAATAGCTGCGATGTGATTTCATGTGATTTCGACTGTTTTGCCATTGTTGTAACAGTTTCGGAACGATTCTATCGTGAAGGAATGGCGCAGTTTTATTCCTATTCCATCCTGCATTTGCTTATACGCTGGAATGGGAGATGTTATTATGGTGAGCCCATTTTTTTCTTAGCCGATTCGGTGGTACAGCAATGAAATATTCAACCATACGGTGGTTTTGCTTTCTTCCGCTGCTGGTGCCAAAGGGTGAAGAAATTCGATGCAAACATTGTTGAACTTGTTCGTTTGCCCTTTTGCTGACCCTCTGTAGAAGGGATAGCATCGATAGCACATGATATAAATGAATAAAAGACACCGAGCCTGGCTACTGCACAGTTCAATTAGTATATTGCTTTTTTCTGAATGGCAGTAGAGCAGTGTGAAGACCTAGAACTGCAGTACACTGTTCGATAATTCAACGTGCAAGAAGCATGACTACAACTTCGCCTGGTACTCGACAACGTATACGTAATGCTGGTAAAAGTTTCCTCTACCAAAAACGAATTATTATCTCGTCTGTACAATCAAGACTAAAATCTGGGGGGCAAAGTTTTTGGCACAGCAGTCATACCCCAGTCGCAATTGTGGACGACCAAGCCGGGGAAAGTTCATCCAAAGTTTGATCGATATCAGCATCAGAGATCGAGCACACGATGAAAACTGTAATCAATGTCGTGCGCGTGTGATGAATATTAAAATGATTATTGCTCTGATGAGTTCCCCGTGCCGGAGCTGTTCCTTCTGTTCTGTTCTACTCCGGTGATGTGACCAAATGTTCGCTGTAGGGAAACGGGGGTAGATTGGGGGAAATCAATCTTTGGTATCTTTCAACACGGTTCCCAACAATGTGTGTGCCGTCGGCGTGCATCGCTTTACATACGTTAGAAAGTTTCCGCAGTTGTATCAAGTACAACGGTATCCCGTGTAAGGCACTAATTACTTCCCGTCTGGCGCAGTTGTCACAGGATGACAGGGAACCATTTTTCCTCGATGTTGGTTGGTTGTGGGAAAGCTTCGCTTTTCGGTTGTGGGAAAGCTTCGCTTTTCGGGATACTCTGTGTTCTAAGGACTGTGCAGCTGTTGAGTGCCGTCCCGAAGGGTTACGGGTCGATGAATCGACTTCGAGTCGGTTGTGTTGTAACGCGACGGGGTTTGTAGTATATCTTGGGAAGTGTCATGTTACGGATGCCACCGAACCTTACAGATGGTAGTGTGTGATGAAAGCTGTGATTAATTCAAAACATTTTAGAGCTGTTTCTTGCAACAGTTGCTGTTCGCATTATCATGTGTGTTGGTTTCGGAGAGAGCGATAAGTTGTTTGTACGGTGTTTTCGATGTAAAACGCGTACATTGGAACCATGTATGTTTATTTCCGACTAAGGGGATCGTGTTTAATTACTGGTTGAGAGTATTTTGCTGTATATTCCTTATGTTCATGTTGAGCTGCAATGCTATAAAATACATTTCCAAGACGAATCTTATAAATTCTGACTGGTTAAACGCCTGCTTGAACTCAATAATTTAAATAATCTATATGGTTTCAGAGTGATGTTATAAAACCCCTTTTCATTTGGTATTTTAATAGTTGGTAAGTAAAAATTGGTTCTTTCAAAATTGCCCAACAATAGAAACTATAAAAAAATCCAAATGAAAAAAATCATTAGGTTTGCGATTTGTTTCACAGTTAAAGATGAATTTGGTTGTTTTTGCTGCTTTAAATCTTTCATCGCAAACGCATCATAACCTTCACCAATTGAAAATCACAGCGGCTTAACCTAGTGCCTAATAGGATCGATCGTTTGTTGCAAACTGAGTTTAAACGTAATACACACCTCATCTCCAACCACAGGACGCTTGACGCGTGCAAAGGATCGATTGTTTGTTACCATAGGTAGACTAAGTGCCGGTCGATTTTATGACGTTCCGCTCCAATTTGATGGCTGGTTGTCAAAGTTTCACGGCACGGAGAGTGCACGTTTCGCGGTGTGACCTAACGAAAGAAGAAGAAAAACAAGGAGAAATGAAAAAAAGAAGAAAAGCTTCTCAACGGGTACTAAGTAGAGAGAGAGAATGGTACGAATTCGGAAAATTGGTTTTGGGGCGAAAGCGTAAGATAACTCAATTTCCAGAGTGCCCGTGAAATCGAACTGCTTCGACTGTTGATTGGTTTCTGCAAGGGAGCATTACCGGGCGGGAAAAAGTGTGCCGAGCCTGAAAAGAAAAACGAGAGGCAATTGCGTTTTTTTGTCTTTTTCTTCCGATGCTGAGCTTTACTTCCGAGGCCGACGGGGTGGATGAACAAAAATTGATTTCAGTTGCTTTCGCCCGTTGTGCTATGGCTGGCCTGATGGTCGATTGGAATGGTGGCTCGACTACGGTAGGTAGGCAGCTTGGTTGATTCATTTCTTTAACTTCCAACTGGTGGTGCACCTGGTGACTTTACTAAGCACCTTTAATAATCCTTTAATTAATTGCAATGAAGATTATGGGCTATCGACAAGAAAACGGAGCACTGTCGGTGGATGATGGTATGATGGTTGACACCATGATTGAATTATTAAAAAAATCTTATTCAATACCTTTGATTCCTCAGATAAAGAGGCTTTCCATATTTGCTATGTAGTAGTTTATTATTTCTATATTAATTACTAAACTAAAATATATTTCCCTGTATCGAATCATATTTAATTATCATGTAATAAAAAGTATAATCAATAAATAATCATGCTACAAAACTCGTTGGCATCGCCTTCTAGTTTGCTTTTAAATTAAAGAGCCTCATCTTGCGTACAACTTTAAGCTCGTTAACCATTCCTGTGGTGAATGTTTTAGGTAGCATTAGTCTCAGGTTACGGTTATCGATCATCTTTTCTTCCGCTGTGTCGTCCAACAGCCTTTACCACCGTCCAAAGCATTTACCATTCTCATCCCAACAGCACTCCCGGTAGAGAAACTTCCTCGCAAAGGTAATATCACACCATCACACCGACATCCAACCGAGAGTCAAGTAAAACAGCTCGATTGATGTGAATTCTCACAGGCATCGATATCGGTTGCTTTGCATCGGGTCGATATACTTCCGCAAAAGCAGAAGATTCGCGTACGAGCGTGGTACGGTGGTGGCTTGTGGCGATGATTTGATCCTAATGTTGGTGTGGAAACGTGGTAGAGCAAGCTGCCGGGTAAATCTCATTTCAATACATGGCTCAAGTTCCAGGCTAAATGACTGAAGCGAATGCATTCCTAACTGTGGGCTGAGATTTGGCTTTCGCTACTTAACGTGAATATGTGACTGTGTGTGTTTGAATCTGTGTATGAACATCAATAGATTATGCAGAATGTGTGTGGATGTTGGTTTGCGTTGGATGATTAATTTGCGTCATGATTCAATGATGAATCGTCTACCTGACGTTTTACGGTTGGCTTCATAGATTGATAATTTATTTCTGGAATTTACTTCCTTACAGTATTATCTTCCTTTCAAGAAACATATTCATTGAAATTTCTAATACAACAAGTTTTTGCTTGGAAAGTGCAAAAAAAACGTATAAAACTAAATCTGTTAAGCTGAACAAACGTTCTCTGCAGCCAACATGGTCCGAAGCGTAAATTCTGATTGTCCAGTCAACGTGTCGTGACGAACAGATTTGATTTACTGCTTGAAACGTCAGCAAATACGAAGTGCCTACGCAGTAACTAGATAGAAACACTTTTATCGCAAAGTTCAACGCGATCCTATTCAAACAAGAAACAGTGCTTGGTTTCGGGTGTTGTTTGCGTTGATTGACTTGACATACACACATTCGGTACTGCTATGTTTGACAATGTTTACTTTTGCAACATTCTGACCATCATTTGGAGCGGAAGGAAAACACACATACAAGTAAGGACCAATAATTCATCCTTTTGAAAAGCTTTTTACGAGATGTCTTTTGCAAAGCGAAAAAGGATATAATTAAATTTCCAACCTTCACTGCCAAGGGTAGGATGATCTGACAATATTTACTCTGCTGGTAAGACTTTTGGCAACGAAACTTTTACTCCACGGGAAAGATGTTTACGCATACAAGATGTCAAGTGAAATTAGAACAGAACTGAATTGTTGAAATCTGAAGCATTATACAGTGACGTAGATCGTTTAAAACACACAAATTAAAGTCGAAAATAGATACGAAATAAACCTTGGAATTGAATGTGAATGAATGTGAATGATTTAAAATTTGTTCTTCAATATTGCAGCTCTTTAAGGAGAAACTATAAGGACTAATAAAAATTTATCGAGCATTTTTTTACTAAAAAATTCTATTTTGGCGTACATTTTAATCACCAAATAACCTGTTTGTAATGTTTACAGGATTCAAAT
>KB683657.1:0-15556 GCA_000349165.1 Anopheles christyi
CTTACAAGAGTAAAACAAGTTCATTCTGCATGGTACAAAAGCTGGCAAGCAAGTCAACCCGGGTAATGCCCGTGGCTATTTGTCAATCGTCTCAAGTTGGTGGTGGCTTGGTGGTTTTCAAAGCGCCCTATAAATGGACAGGGGCAGGTGCTTTTTGTTCACGCTTACAATGTGCAAGCGTGCATACACTCGCTTGAAAAAAAGATGAGGCAAGAAGAAAGGGAAGTGAATAAAAAAGCTAAACAATCTACCAACATCGTGCACATATAACGAGCCTATTCTGTTTTACAAAAACCATCAATGCCACCAACGACAGCGGATGGTTGTGTATTTTCCAAAACATCCCTCCTTAGGGGTTGAGGATGGTAAAGCTTTCGGAAATTGTCTTCGGGTTCGACAAATCTGCACGATAAGCTTCGACCTCGCTACATATCCGGACTTGTATCGCGCCGTCTAGACAGGACCATGGGCTGTGCTCCACCAGGATGGTTGCATGTTTGGATAGCGCTTCTTTTGCTTTATTGATGGTGTACGAACACACACCAGGAAGGACGGGGAATTGCGAACGGTGATGGATAGAATGGTGACTTCTTGAAGGGTGAGATGGGAAAGCATGATTTTGTTTCACTTTGTATGATGCCTAGCTGAGCCCTGGGGCCAAGATGTACGATGACGATAAGGGCGCTTTAGGAAACAATTTAATAGCGATAACGTTTGATGGTGCTCGCCATTGGACGGAATTTGTTGTGAAGCCGAAAGTTGAAGGCATGGTTACGGTTTTTGACTTTGCTTGTGTAACGTATAGTGTTAGAAATGTGCCTGTTATTGTCGCTGGTAACATAGCCAACTAGTGGATAACCAAAAGATATTTGCTTCGATTCTTGCCTGTTGATTATTATTATAATAAAAATTTATAGTATGAGTTAAGTAATTTTGATGACAAAATCGCAAAAATGAACCTTTCTTGAATGAGGTACATAAAGTTAATACATTCTTAAGGAAGTAAACTAAATGAAAGACTCATGTGTACGCTGAACAATAGTTTTCCTTTCTGAAGGAGTACTGAAATTCAAAGAATAGCCTTCATAAAAAAATAAAATTACCATCTGCATTTTCAAGGAATCAAGAGATTGAAGTAATTGAAAACTTTCCAAAAATATAATTAAAATAACCGAAATATTCTGCAGCTGCTCATTTAAAACAAAAAACAACCTGCACTCGAAAACATTTCGAGCTCAAAGTGTCGGTTCAGCTTGTAACGTTTGCCGCAAACTTTTTCCACGGTCAGTGTAAATATAAATTTTGCTGGGCATCGGTGTACAGTTTTCCTCCATCTAGCAGAAGTGTTGTGCCTTTATATTGGCTTCCATGAGGTTCTAATTTGTCTGCTGTCTTTTGTACGAGCAACAAACCGAGAAGCATATTCTTGGCTTCTTGGTGCGTTGGTTTTGTGTGTTTTATTACTGCCCATCGAAAGCCCGGTCATCGCGATATTCATTAAAACCATCTTCAGCACCATGCAACGGAGCTGTTTCACAGAAACAACTACAACTTTTCGTTACATACTTTTTGCCCCATCAAATCGGCAAAAAAGCGAGAATCCCTGAGAGATGGTGCTTTTAATCATTGCTCACGGATCACTTGTCGGTTGCCTTTTTAATTGAATCACCCATCACCATCATCATTGATACCTCTTGGTTGGTGCTCGTCATTCTATTCGGAGATTTTCCATCATACCTTGACCGACCAGCCAAAAGGGCAACTAGTGTTGGTTTTTTTTGTTGTAATATCTCGATACGTTTGGGTGAGTTCAGACGCAGTTGGCTGTTTTTATGGAAATGGTTACAGATCCAAGGTGCAAAGGGTTAAAAAAGGGTAAAAGTTAGAAGGTGGAAATTACATTTCCTGCCAGTTAAAGGTGGCTTAAAAATCATATCATAATAACGGGCATGTTTTGTTAACCACTGTTTGTGTTGGTTGTATGTTATGAGCAGATGCTCTGACATGGTTTCAGATTCCAGTGGTTGAGTAGCATTTTACGGCACGCAATTATAAACATGTTCGGCATTATGGCGGCATTGTGTAATATTGCTGTTTATTTCTCGTTTGAATATTTGCAATGAATTCATTGCAAAATAAAAGTTAATTTGTTATAAAAAGATTTATGGTTAGAGCTGCAAATTAGCAGTTAAAATGTCATAATTATATACCGAAGTTCAAAACGCACATTGCTAGTTTTAACGTGCTTGGCCAAAGTACCGCATTGATTGCCTTTATTTCTGGTGCAATAAACCTATCGGTTTTGAGTTCTCCCGCATCCACTTCTTCCATAATCTCTGGCCCCAAATCATAAAGCAACCCCAAAACAATAACTTCAAAACACGGTGTATGCCATTTTCGTTAGCCATGGCCTCATTTGCAGTATGCAAAAAACGATGCCTGTATACCTATTTTCCCAAGCATTTATGTGTGCAGAGCCACTTGATGGAAAACAAATTCAGTACAAATACGCCAGCCTCAGCTCCTGCACTCCTTCACATGAGGGTATGAATCCAATCACGAAAAGTATTTGATTAGTTTCGGTTTGGGGGCCATTGCCAGGCCACACCGGTCCACGTCTGGCGCCGGGAGCTTTCGCAAACGTTTGGCCCCATTTTCCATAGCGTCTTGCTGCTACTGGACTATCGATTTAAATATTGACGAGTGAAGGTTCATTTATCATACACGCTAAAGTAAACTTTTCCAGAATGAAAGAGATAGTGAGGGAGAGAGGAAGAGAGAGAGTGGGGATATCTTTAGACCAATTTCTAGCAATTTAGCCTTTTTACTTGCTGTACGCGATTCTCGTACCCGAGGCAAATAGAGATAAAAAATAAAGCAAGAAAAAGTGATAAATCTCTGGGCGATAAAATCATCCGCTAAAGAAAAACCTTACGGTGGAAGGTTTTTACCCGCCATCCTCTCCACTTGTCTTGTGCAAGAAAATTCGAAAAGCTAAACGATAAGGAATGACAACGAATCGTTGCATCGCAAACCGTTGCCGGAAGTACATTGAAACGGTATTTCGTTTCAATAATTGAGCAAGCAGTGGAAACAGGAAGGAAAATTGGATAAATGAATGATTGGGTTGGGTTAGGCAAAAGGGAAAAGAATGAAAAGGAATGTTGCGCTGTGCATTAAGCGCTGGATAATAAATTGAGTGTATTTGATTTGCACGGGAGTGTGCAATTGAAACAAAATTTATGACTTTATGTTTAATAAGTTTTTGAATCTTGAATGAACTATTCATTTGAAGAAGATTCATAATAGTACTGAAACGATGAATAAAATCATGTTTTGCTTAAGTGCACAGTTTTTTTCGGATTCCTACTCGTGCCTCCAACTCTTAATCTGATTTTAAATCAACTTAAATCAAAAACTAACACCCAAGCTGTAAGATTGTCTGTAAAACCCGCCACAAATCAAAATCTCATTTCCGACAAAATTACGTGCATGTCTAATAGTTTCGACAGCACACAAAAAAGGAAATGACTGTTTTCCTGCTATTGGCGGATCCGATTGGTGAACGGACTCTAGCGTCTTAAAGCGTTACGGAGTGTGATGGAAGAATGCTTCATGCCCAACCAGCCCAAAACTGCCAAAGAAAACTAACCAACCACCCATAGAATGGTGAAGAAATCAGCCAAGCACGTTCTTGTTTCTTGGGATGATTTTTCTACACTCTCGGGCACGAGCTCCCGTTTAAAAGACACGAAAAAGCGTTTAAAAACCAACCTCGTTCTTTACCCGCTCGAGACGGTCGCGGAACACGCTCAGAATGTGGGCCGGAACTGGCGTCGTTGCAGACGAGCAGCCGAACATTGATTCGCTAACTACTCCTGACAGTGATTTTGTAGCAATCCACGTCCCGGTCTAGCCAAACATGCTTGTTTGTGCCCGGTTTTTTTTTGTTGGGGAAAGGCAAGAAGCTAAACTAAACAACCCGAAAAATAACCATTAGAAGAGAAGAAGACGGGTGGTGAGTAGTTGAGGGTAGGCTTTGGCATCAGGAGAGACGCGCCACTAATGTGAAACTCGTGGAATAAAATCGATCCCTTGTTGGTAGTGTATATGGTGTGATGAGCTTTAGGAAGCGTTTTCTTACTGGAAGGATGGTAGAAGGAAGATTATCTTTAAGCATGTTGTTAGTCGTCAGACTGCTGAAATGGGACTGAATAAACTTAGATTTTTGGAAGGAAAATGGAGGTTTTTTATGATGACTTTAGACGCTTACGTAGTTGGCAAAATTGTACAATACATGAGGAGCGTATGTGTTTCCCAAAGTTCATGCCAACTTAAAGCGTGCTGAACAGATAAACATATCAGCAAGAAGAAAACTTTCCGAAGCATAGTAGCAAAGCGCATTTATATATGTGTATGCAATGAGATTTTGATTTGACACTATTAGATATGGTTTTATGTTAGCTGTTTTTGGAATTAAAAACAAAAAATATTACGTTTTAGCGAACATAATTCATGTGTCATGGTGAATTATCAACAAATGGCGTAACAGCAGCAGCTAATGGTTCGATCATCCCCAAACTCCACCGCTTGCTCTCTTCCTCTGTGGCGTAGCTGGTTCAGACCTGAAAAGGACACGTCCTTTTACTCATTACAAGATTTATCTACTGTGAAATACGGTTGTGTTATAGTTCTGCCTTTTGCTTACTTAACAGCTTACCAGTAGCTAACTTGTCCTTCGCATTCGATTGCTGCCTGGCCTGGTGGTGGTGATGTACTCTCATATGTTGTTGCCCCATCGAGCAAGTCCCTTTACTACCGATGGAGGAACGGAAGCGTGAGATAAGCAAACAAGTCAACGTCAAAGTACATATCTTCTCATTCAAGTCGGTGAGTGCAATGAAAAGCACACACATCACACAAACTGTTCCTAAGAGCGTAATGAGAAAATCCGCACCACTCTTGCAACGCTTCAACGGGGGAGTCGACTTTTCCGCTTTGCTTTCCTTTTCCTTGCCGTATGGCGTAATTTCGATCGTCTGTCGCCTTCACACCCCCTCTGTTGCGATTACTTTCCCTTTTTCTCCTTTCAAAAGACGCGTTCCCGTTAAAGCGGAAAGCGGAGTGTATCTTCATCAGTTCATCGTTCATTTGACAGGGTGACAGCTTGCGAAGCAGAACCTTTGGTTTGTGATGCACGGGACAGGGAGAAGTGTAGGAGGGAGGGCGAGGTGTTTGAGCGAGGGATGAGGGTATGTGGCACGTGGGGTGATGTAGAGTACGAATGAGGCCCGGATTTGCTACCATTTAGCATTAATCCATTATCCGGATAAAAGCTTTAAACGGGACGGAAATGGATCCGTCCACCGAGCAGCAACAAACGGATGACGGTGGTTCGGCTCATCGGTGAAGAATGGGGTGGAGCACAAGTTGTTACATTGTATCTTTTTCTTCTTCATTAGTATACGCATAGGGCAAAGCAGGTCGAAGGCATTTAGAATGTGGCACGGATTTCGTTTGCTATTTGTTCCAACGTCTTAAGTGCTGTGCGATAAGGACGAGATCTTAGAAGAGATGGAGAGTATACAATAAAAAATAATTAAACTGTAAAAAAGGAGAAAGCAAAAAAGCGATTAACTATCAAACGGCACGGATTTGCAAGCTGTCATTAACATCTGTGGCAGAAGGATGAAATGTCTTTGTAGAAAGTTAATCAAACAACTGTAGTGAATGAATCAAACAGTAACGCAAATAAAGATAGTTGTTTGCTGTTTAAAATTCATGATGTGTACTCTTTGATAAACTTATTACCTTTTTCTTAATGTTCTATTCGCTGAATCAGCTGAGCTTTAGAAAAAAAATCGCAATGCGCATTTTGCAAACGAAAAGCACAAAAAATATGTGATTGTCTATCGCTCAGAATGGTTTCCTTATTCCACCCACTGACAAGCGAAAATGTTAATGAAAATCCTCACTTTGTGTTCATGAAATATTAAACTGTCAGTCGTGGTGGAACCGACATCTGTAAGGTCTCTGCATCAACCGAAGAAGCAAGGTAGAAAATGGAACCGCTAATGGAAAATGCCAAATCGGAATCTGTAGCTGGTTTGATCGTGTTTTGTGGAACAGGCATTCCAATTTAAGCCCACACTCACTGGAATCCTCGATTAGTGGAAGGATTAGTCGTTTTGGATCTAGCTGTGTAGCTAGATTGGTTTAACTTGAAAACGACGGTTCGCACGATGAAATAGATCACTCGTTATCAGGACAACGATTTAACACTTTTTGATCTCGTTTAACAAATGGAAGAAATTAACTTGAATCAAAACGGAGTTGATGAAGAGACTTCAGCCAACTTCAAGAAAATAGTTCGAAGGATCAAATAACTCCAATGATCAATTTTTAAATTAACAGAGGAATGTTTAATTGTCACCAAATATTTAACAAGCACTTTTATTATACTAAAGCATCATTTTAGCTTTACCTAGTAGCTCTAGAAAAGCTAAGTAGCAGTGTAAAGGCTTAGTATTCAGACTATGCAAAATATTCCAATGGTTCGGGGATTACATCGCAACCGAATTTTCTTCGCAAATCTTATTCCGTAAAGTCGGATTTACATGCGAAAATGTGAGCGAATATTCATAAGCACTAAGCATTGTGTTTTGGTAAAGCCAGTTTTTGCTGGTGGGCTTTTCAATGTTGGTTTGTAACCATGCCCATGAAACTATGTTTCACTAATCCTTTGATGGAGGAAAAGCTTCTTCACGCACAATTTTAAGTGGTTACAATAAATTGTTGAGGAGAACGTAAACACTGTTGGCCTTGAAATGGTGTTACGGTTGATCTTAAAGTTTAAAATGCCCGGCGGGCAACTGTGTTCGAGAATGATTTTTTTCTGTTTGTGATTTATGTTGATAAACCTCACACTGGGTCCAATACATTAAGATTCCAATATTTTACTCAATCCTGCATCATTCTTCACAAGAAGTCTCCAGTTTTGATTAATTTAGTTTGTTTCACATTTAAAAATGGTTCTTCCTTACCCTATATGAATAACCCTAAATGTCTTGATAGTTGCCTTAGCTGGTGTTCGGTGTTAAATAAAACCATAAAACCCCTTTAGCCCATTTAGCACCTTTCAGCCACTCAAATCCAAGGTGTCTTATTAGCGGGCATCAGCGTAATATGTTGGGCAGCTTAAAACCTGCCGCCACGGCAAACTTGCTTTCTCCTTTCTTTCTTTTTTTTAATTCAAGAACTCATCCCGCTTTAAGGAGAGAAAAATTCAAACGACGAGAAAATAAAACTGACCCATTCCGGACAAAAAGTTGGCCACCGGTATCCCAATTGAAGGGGGATAAGAAGCTTTCTTTACAGAAGAACATCCCCATAAGCAAAAAAAAAACACACGCTTACACACACAAGGGTTGGTGGTTTCCCTTCGGCTTGTGGTGAGAAGTTTGTTGCTGTGGCACACCTTTTCCGGGAATGTATCCTCCGGTAGGCACAGGCAGTAGCACAAAGTGGGCCTTTTTTCCTTCACTCTCCTCGACCGATCACCCGATCCTGCATAAATTATGACTGCTCTAGTTCAATTTATTGACGGGTATCTCTCCCGGGATGATAAGCTCAGAAATTTGGTCGAAAAGAGATGCAAGCAAGGAGGAAAACGGCTTATGAACGATAGAAGCTTTCTTTCGGCATCGAGCAGCACTCGAGATAGGCCACCGTGGGCCAATAAGTTTTATCTCGGGAGGGTACAATTCCAGGGAGCTACAACGGATGGTCAGCTTCTCTTTTCCTTGGGACTGTTTAGGGTTTTATGGTCGTCGCTCCACCGTAAAACAATTCTCTCGAAGGAATAGCAGTACATAAAGCAGGGGAAGCAAACATCGGAATGCCGCCCCTGGTTTAATGTAGTTGCTGTTGCTGTCTTTTTTTTTTCATGGTGCCCTTTTTTGTGTGATCCAATTCAGTTCACAGAACCATTTTGGACTTTGCCGGCTATAGATAGTGAGGAAATGCTAAGAGAAAGCACTGCCAAAGGTTCATAGGACGCACCCGAATCTGCTCAATTCTACGGGTCGAAAGTCTGCATAATCAATCGTTAGTCGATTGATTGACTTTACGCATACGGGTGCCGATGGAAAGCAGGGTGGAAGGTCCATTCGCCTTTCCCACGTCAAAAGTTCGGACAGCATTCGTACATCAGGGAGGGTGATGTTTTAAACATAAAACACGGATCAACTGAAGGATCGTAATAGATTCCTGGATTGGTTGATCCTTCTCAAAAAATGAACGAGCTTCGTGTGGTGTTCCTGGAGCAGAATGTGTAAGGGAATGAGGCTGAAGGTCTGGGAGGAACGCCCGGTTTAGGTCCTTATCAACTTAACCTTTCTCTATCATTACATCAATAGAGCTGATTCGTACGCTTTGATCAGTCTAGCATGGAAGGTCAGGATTGATTAATTTTAGATCTTCTATTTTTGAGACAAAAAGTAGGACATTCCGTAAGGTTTATTGAGAAATTCGTCTAGATTGAAAGATTGAATCGTCCTGTCAAAAAATGGTTCTCAAAATTTAAATCCACAATCCTATTAAAAGTCAGACCATAGCCAGTTTATAGTCGCGTTTTGGCCTTGAAAATGTAATTTTAAAGCACCATTTCGAAAAGGCTCGTTAAATTCACGAACGTACTGATATGCTTGTCCTTCGCCCGACGGCAAACGATGTCACAATAGCACGCGAATATTTGTTTCCATTTTTCACCTGCTTTTTTACTGGGCTTTTCGTTTGTCATGTTTGGTAAAACGGTTTGGGGACTAGAAACGGACTTCCACGTTCAAATGAAATCACATCAAAACCCTCGGCAGTGGGTTCGATGCTAATTCGAAAACATTTCCCCAAGCCCTGTGGGGTTTGGCCGTGGCTTGATGCAGCATGTGGCCACAATGGTGTGAATGTTTATGTTGCGGTGAGTATTTGTGCACGGAAACACGGTGCAGGTGTGTTTGTGCAAAAAGGTGACAATTTCACCTTCTTTTTTGTTTGGGAGGCTCGTCTATCGGTTGTATATTCCGGAACTAACGAATGTTGTTTTTATATGTGTGTGTGTGTTGGCTGTAGGTTTAAGTCTGTTATGTCGCCCGCAAGGACGGTCGTACGAAGCAAACGCGACTCTGGCATTCGAATTCATTTCCTGTGACTAACAAACCGTCAAACCGTCAAATGTCATTCGAATAATCAAAAGAGACAACCGCAGGGACTGAGCATGGAAGGCATTGATTTGATAATTGGATTTCCCAGCCGGGATTTTTTGTTGTGGTAGCCAGAGGAAATCAACGATTTAACTTGGTAGTTTGTTGGTTGTATCGTACGATTTTGGAGCTTGTTGGGATGTTAATGAGTAGTGAAACAAAGACCACTGAAAATCTAACATGAATTCATCGCATTTATGAATGTTTTTTTACTTTACTCAAAGAGTCCAAAAAAAATGGCTTAGAAATTTTGAAAAACTGCATGTAAATAAAAATAAATCACAACATACAGGTTTATTTATACAGGGAGGCTTTATTTATTTCTTTTAAGTATCAATGATTTTTTTGCATTTCCTTCGTTATCCTTCGTGACGTCAATTTTGTATCAAATATTTTCCCAGTCTTCAATCCAATTTAGAGTAGCTAATACCATTGAGTGTCTGTTTACGCACGGCATTACAGGAATCATGTGCGTCGAGGTCGAGAAAATTGCCTCGAAGTTACACATGAGCGACTTTCCAGGGCGTGGGATGTGCTTAAAGTCTTTTTGTAGATATTTTATGTTCCCATTTTTTGCAACACATTTCGGTTCATTCTTTCACTTTCAACGAGTTTTTCTCCGCAGTTCAATCGAGTTAGAGAGTGGAAAATTGGAACACCAACCGTAACTCGATAGGCTGATGTCATCCCGTTGAATGATTCTGCTTCCCGCCCGAGTTCGTGTCTGTGTTGTGGAGGGTTTTCCCTCGGATGGAAAAGTCTAAACCTTCTGCAAAACACGCACACGTTTTGATGAAGGTCGAAGCCCGTTCAAGTCGGAGCTGTCTTGTCAGTGTCAATTTCCGTTTTCATCCACCGGGATCTGGGTATTGGGGTGCCGGGAACGAGGTCAATCCAGAGTACCGTTCACGTTATCCCAGTATCCTCCGAGGTAGCATGTTTCAATGGCAGACACTTGCTCTCTCACTCTCTCTGTTGAGATCTGCAAAATTTCGAAGTTGACCCAGGGTCTGCCGGAAGCTAGTGCTTCAAACTTGAAATCCCAAAATCGCATTTACGGGAGCTTTGTTTTCAGTCGGCTAAACTATCCTTTCCACTGGCTTAACATACGCTTTTGTTTGTGTCTATAGGGCTGATCGGTTATCGGGAAGGGGTTGGTAGTGGAAAAGCAAACTTCTGAGGTTTTTGTTGCAGAAGTGGATATCAAAAACACATTCACTTTTACTCAGTGGGAGTTTATTTGCATCGATACAAGTGAGAACTGTGTCCGGTTGTGTGGTTGGTGGAAATCCTGCTGGACGATGGGAAGGATGGAAAACTTGAGTTACAAAACTTTACGGTTGGTAGGACTGGGAGAAGAGGAGGACCATATTGTTGGCTGACCGGATGTACATTCTTCTCGTCGTATGTTTGTGGCCAGTAACTTATGAACACACTCCATTGAGTATGGATACAATTTATTGCGAATATCCTTTGCTAAGTTATTGCATTCGTAACATATGGGTTCGCTTAACACAAATCGTTTCGCTTGCTAAATCCCTGTTTTCTATATGAATCGTCAAAGAGAAAAATCTTCGTAAGCACATTCAACCAAACTTTTGTTACTCTATTCCTTCCAATGACTTACTTCTACATCAAACTGATAAACGACTGGGATAAGTATATTTTCCAAGCTTTTACAACCGACAGAACAGGCGGTGAGCGTACGGTGATCGAATCACATTGTGATAGATGGCTTGTTGTAGTGAAATAAAGGTTGTAATTGGACTCTTTTATAAATGACTAGAGCCTGATCTTTGATAAATAGTTTTCGATAGTTCAATAGGCATGCTTTATCGTGAACAAGACTTATGGAACAAAAGGTTAGTGATGTAGATCTGACATGTGAATGCAAGAGTTATTGATCTGGTCTGCGTAAGTAAAGCGATAAGCGTAAAAGTAAGCGATAGTTTCTGAGCTTCCATCAGATATTTAAGGGCTGGAAAAAAAAGACTGAAAATGTTTGAGATTATAGACATTTTGTGAGTTTCAGGATCTCTGGGACTCGTTTCAACAGTTCACCTTTAATTGCCTTAAATAACTTTCAGTTTTACAGACCACCTGTTATAAGCAATTTAATAAAAATGAAACCATATTTCCCCGCAAACCAATACAAACCGTCCTGGCAGTTACCAACTATCCAAAATTGGCCACCGGTGCCCTGCCGATGCCCTCCCGGTGGGCCAATCAAAGTCAATTACATTCGTCAAGCACGGCACACCAACGATCACGACGATGACGGTCCGCTCACGATGGTTCGAATTTGCAGGCAACGGAGAACGACCGCAGGCCGGATGTCGTAACCAATTGAGCGTTCACATTAGCAGCTGCGAACGTGGCACAACGATTTCCGATTGCATTCCCGGGCACCGGAACGTCAACTAGTAACTGGTGGACCCGGTCTCGAATGCCAGCGAATGCGAAAAGAAAACCGATGCACCAACTGCAACGTTGTACCTCATCGTTTTGACTGCAACATCATCATCATCATCATCATCATCATTCTCTACCTTCCTTGTGTATTCCTCTCGTCCGTCAGTGTGTCCGAAGAACCGGTGAGCACGTTGGCTGCTGGAAAAAACCAGCTTGCCTTTGCATCAAGAACTCGCCCGCAGCGCATTCGAAGCACGTGCGCTCAAACTAGAGCATTATTTCACGTTCGTCATCTGCGGGCTACGTAATAATCGTGCTGCATGACGACTGTGACACGTTGCAAGTATGTCCTGCTAAAATGAGGTACGGGTTTGTACCGCGTGCATCTCACCCTCAGTTCCTGGAGCGGACAAGAAACCTCTCGTGTGGCGGTGCATTCTATGTTGCAGTGATTTTTGCTGCCCTTGCTTCCCTTTTGATCCTGGGGATGCTTTATTTAACTCCACCATTTGCATTAGTGGGCGTCATTCCCTGTCTGTATGGCGTTTTGAAGGTGAGAGTAGTGAACATGGGTGATTAGTAATGCAGACTGCAATTTCGTTGAAATCTTGGCTGCAGTGTGCAATCGTTGCTTTAGGTATTGAGTTGACTGTAGGACAATTTAATATACTTATCTCTTAGTATGTATAAGAACTTGCTGAAATGAGTGGTTGGATTGCCATTAGATTAGATATTAGTTTGAAGTTCAACTTGTTTCGACTTGGAACACTATATCAAACATCGTGCAGGAAAACCTTTGCCCTTATAGTATTTTAATCGTTCTAGTCTCTTCTTGTATTCAATCATACAATTGTGCAACCACAGTGTCAATCGAAATCAGAAGCCAACTAGAGAAGTGATGAGATGTCTGCTAATGACAATGCCTTTGAAGTATCCAGCAAAGAGTAAAGCGGAACCGTTTCCTAGTAACCTGTTCCCGCTCAGTGAGCACGTAGTGATGGTGCAAGTGAGCAGGTTATTTACGAGCGACCGACATTAGATCGTTGATCGATTGTTGTCTGCACCGGCAAATTAAGGCAGCTGCCCGGAGGAAACGCACCTGCACCGCAGGAGCACGTCCGCGCTATGACTTGATTGGCTGTGATTGATCAGCAAAACGGATGGAAAAGTCATCCGGCAGCTGTTATTTATTTTCTAATGACTGTGTTAAATCTATCCCTGGATGGAAAGGGGCAATAATGGAGTCATGAAAGAGGGCTGGCTACTCGATCCTTGACGGGGCGATAGTTTCACACTGAAATAAAGGGATAAAGAGGGAAATTGCTTCCGCCCGTAGTTATATTGCTCTCGTACCCGCAAGGTAGGTGGCAGAGCTACTATCTGTGATCTATCGAAGAAGAACTAATAAAGTCCACACAAAGTTGTTAGTTGCTTTATTGGTTATATTGCTTCAGCTTCTCACTTTATGATGCATATCGGCTTGAGAATGTGGGAAATATTATCTTTATGTAAGTTAGATTTTTTCTCAAGTAACAATACCGTTTCTTCTTTTCTTTATACTTTCAGGTAAGCACCAATTATTCTGATTATTAAATGTTTACTTTTTTTTCACACGTAAGTAGATAAAATATTAGGATGTATTTTTCTACATTCTGTTGAGTTGTTTATTAGTATCAAATGATTAATATACGTTTTCTTTCCCATAACCACTTGTTTAGAGTTGAGGGGTTTAAAGTTGTTAAAAAAAAACAAACTAATAGATAAACTTTCACTTGGAGGCAAATTATAAGGCTCTACATCGCAACATTGCCCTGTCCACACTGCAGCCAGCAGGATTTGGTCCATTTAATTAGTGTCACACAATGTATACGTTGCGCTGATACGACTACCAGGCAGATACCCGCCAAGACTGAATGCATCAAACTGTGCGGAGCGTGTAAATCAACAGCTAGCCCACGTCCTTAGTTGAGAGCGAGGTCGAGAAATGGTTGCGATAAATAATCAAACGAGAGGCCAACGTTTGGATAAGAATGAGGATGTGCATGAATTAATTACTTCCCCGTGGCACCCGTCGGACGCAAAGTGGACTCCACTGGGAACCGCCGCTGGATAACTTTCAAGCGGGCTAATGAACGAGCCGAGTTAGAAGTTTCTGTTTCAGCCGTGCATAAGTTTTGCTTCCGGTGGGAGCCCACGGTTTGGAGCGAAACTTTATGCGCACCTCCTTTTTCCTGTGAATGAGAGTTTTGCTAGATCATTGGGACATTACTTCATGCTTCAAGAGCGAGAAGCAGAGAGGAAGAGAGAGAAAGAATCTAAGTGTGAAGGGCAACAGTAGGCAAAAGGCGTCAGTAATTAATAGAAATGGTTGTGTAGGGCTAACTTTCTGCTTATCCTTTCAATCTCTTTGAAGATATGCGGGCAGTGCGTGATGCAAATTCTCGGAGCAAAGGACACTTAACACATAGCAGATTTTCACACCTTTAAAGTGCGCCTTTTTGAAAATGTTTCAGATTTGGGATTAAATAGGTAGCGAATGAGAGTAGCTTAATAGATTCAACAGTCATCTAATCTTCCAAAGATCCTGTGCTGAATATTAAAACATTCAACAGATGCTGTTCAGCTCAACGATTTAACTTCCACAACGATTCCCAGAACCATGGACTTGAATGCAATTAAATTTTATGAAACGATTGGAACGTACGAGCTGCTCCCATACACCATCCCAAAAAAAGACAGAGAGGACACAGACGAATAGTAGAGACAAATGACACTGAAATGAGCAAATCCCTCCAAAACGATGGCTCCGGCTAGTGGTATTGATTTTAACGGTCTGCCTTCCCATTGAGGGAAAACCAATCCTCTGATCTTAATCTTAATTGTTTGTTTGCTTTACCGTCGCCCATTAGACGACCCATTTCCCAGTGTGCTGGGTTTCGTCGTGAGCCCAGAATGTAGCTAATTTTGTCGCTTTGTGGTTTTTGTGGTATGCTTTCCGCAATTTCATTCCATTTGTCCTACGGTAAGTGTCACTAAAGACATACTAAAACCCACAAGAAAAGAGTAACACGCCCATTAGGCGACTAAGGACGTAAACGATAAATGCTTGTAGCCGATGGAGCGAGCGAAGGGAAAGAAAAAAAAAAGTCCGTTTAGTGAATATTTCATCAGCTCAATCACATAAGTACGTACTTCAATATTTATAAGAAAGTTTAATGTACTCGGACCGAGAGTGAGGCAAGTTTTTGATGAGTTTAGAGTTTGTTCCAAAAATGTACTGTCTCTTTCGTTTAAGTGGATAAAACACCGCTCTGTGAAGTGAGCAAGGAGTTGAAATTCGTTTTGCCTGTGTTCTCATGGTGCAAAACTGAGGGAGAGAGTCCTTCGATCATCGCTTTGTTGCCCGGTCAGCCTGATGCTGATATAATCTGGACGCGGTCTGTTCTCCTAAGGAAAACGAAAATGTCGCCCCTGAACCATGTTCCAAATCGGATGCCGTTTGTTTGTCGCTGCACGTGGTCGTCGGTGTGATAGACAGTCGGGGATGTCCGCGGTCAGGCCTCTGTGATGTAAACACATTTTAGCTCGACGCCACAAAGTCCCCTGGTCGGGGCCATGGGAAGTAGTAAATTATTTTCACCAAAGCCATTTCGACGACGATTCCGGCATGTGCTTTCTTGTTTTTTTTCTCTTGTTGCTTCGTTGTGCCGCCTTAGCCCTCTGGGGTTGGGCCCGTCCGCTTATCCACATGATAGTGTTTTGTGCTGTTTGTCTCAGCATACTCGTTCTACTACTTCCTGTCCTGCTCCTGTTCTGTTTTGTCGCCATGAAACTGTGTGGCTCTGTTTTACATGCCCGGGTTCAGCCTATCTTTTTGAGATATTTTG
>KB683668.1:0-16558 GCA_000349165.1 Anopheles christyi
TATGTGTCCTAATGGAGGACAGTGTCACCGTAGTGCCAGTACGTGAGTGGTGCATCGATTGCATACATTAGCCGAAAACCGGGACGGATGGATGCATGCCAGGTTTTCGGTGTCCATTAGTATACCACACTACACTAATGCTGAGGTATTCAGCTGCTGTTTATGGAATTGGCACGAAGGCGGGTGTCGATTGTGGGTAGTACCGTTGAATATACACCTGCGACGATACAATCCCATTCCAACGCCAATAAATGCGGACACCCTTCTGCATTTCGCCCGCATGCAACGACGACTTCGTCCAATTTTTCGCCTGCAACTCCAACAGCTTCGTTGCACAAGCTTAAGTTTTATCATGTGCGAGTCACGCGGTACCCTAGGTGGGGAACGAACAAATGGAAGGAACGTGATCGGTTTCTCAAACAATAATGCTTCAGTGTTCTTTCGTCCTCATCCGGCTGTGCAGGAGGGCCCCAATGAGGGTAGTCGTTCGCGAAACGAATTCGAAATGAAAGATTCTGCGCTTCTAATATTAGACGCGACCATACTTTCCTCCCCACTCCGGGAAGAACCCTTCGCCATCTGGCGTGAAAAACTTTTCCCATTGCTAAAAGACAGGAAATTTGAAAGAGAGAAAGAGAGAGAGAGAGAAAGAGAGAGAGTGAGTGAGAGGGCCACTTGCACGAACGAAGCCGACCTTTCTTTTATCGGCCTGCAGAAAAAAAGCTCACTCCAATGTATCATTTCCACGAACCCATAATGGCCTCACATCGACTCCAGACTTCGATTGCTTAATCTAAAAATAGTGATCTAGGTCAGGCCGGTTAGTCCGTTTCGCTATGTTTTTGTTATTCTGTCCCATCCAACTGGAGGGCTTCCTACGCTTCATGCAGAGCATATGATGGAAATAACAATCATCAGTAGACACACACCACGAAAGTAGCTTGCCAAAATTACTGCCACAATTGTTCAAAAAAGTCCAACCAGATACTATCTTGCTTCAAATACCGGTTAAATTGAAACGATCAAATGATGGATATCAATTGTGCTTTTTTCGAGAGTTTCCCTGTCCGTGCCACTTTCGTTCAACTTCATTCATTGATTTCTCATCGTACACACTCAGCCAAACATGGAGCTAAATTAGAGTGGGAATAATTTATGACAAAGGGGTCCGAGTTGTGCAACCAGTGTACTACCAGCAAGTCAATCTTATAGGCCCGCTTCCAAGCATATGGACCAAACAACAACAGTCTTTCACTTTTTTTTTAATTTACCGGAGAAGGTAAACCACTGTCTCAATCAAGCCCGTAGGAACATTCCATAGATGTAGTTCAAATTCCGAAACACCTTTTACCCTCTGGCACATGCCGCGGTAACGACACGGGAACGTACGTTCGGGTGTGTAGTTTACCGGATACCACCAACCCGTGAAACGAAGAGTGCAAGAAACTCTTTGCCGTACATCCGCACACCGGAAGAAGTCATGGAAATGGAAATTGAATATGATTGTATGTATTATTTATGACGATATTTATAATGGAAGCACATAAAAAGGACGTCACGCACAGTCGCAGAACCGCATAGGCCGCGACATGTACGTACGTATCATGTGTGCAAAGTTTAAGGACGATTCCGTTTTCCACGCGGGCCGACCAGCCCTCGGGGGTATTTTTTAGAGAGACCGGATGGAAAAGCCCCCGCAATACAAAACCCGATGGTTGGGAAATGGTAGCCGCTTTTCCGCGACCGGTTACGCGCTGATATCAAATGCCGTAGGAATGATTTTACCCGGTGTTTCTGGGTGGATGTGCTCTTGCGGAATTTACGGAAAACCTATTCTATCTCTTACTATACGCCAAGAATGGCGCTTGATGCGACGCATCGTGCAGTGAACCCTCAAATAGTGGTCTTCGTTCGTTTTTTTTTTTTTTCGTGCCCTCTTTTCTCCCATTTGGTTGAACAAATAGTACATTTACGTTTTGAGTTACCCTTACGAAGCCTTCCAATAGTTTGCCGTTTGCATTCGTAGCAAGGATTCGCAGAAATTCCAGAAAGGTACATTTCTGAACATAACTGTTGAAAGTTTCTTGGAACATATTGCAACCTTGCTCGTCATTTTCATCCTGTTGTCTAACCGCAAAAAACAGGCGTAGACTCAGGGCTCCAGGGCAAGTTGCCCCCGTTTCTGGGCTGCGGGGTTCCATTGAAGCCCTTATACGCCGGTCAGGCAACGGTACACGCGTAGCAACATGTACGAGCTTAAGTTAGGTTAAGACGGGATTACGCGGTAATGGAGGGTCAAAAGGAACGAAAAGCACAAATCCTTCACAACCCGTACATCCGCTGCTCTGACAACGGAAAGTTGTTCTGGCAGCCGTTTCCCCGTCCCCCCGCACTCCACCTCTAGAACTTGCACATAACCATTCATGCCACAAACATCTGTGTAAATCGTATGCTAGAGAATGTTGTTCTTCTGCCGGTTTAAGTAAACGATCGTTGGTATGATTGGTGCAGAATATATTTTTGTATTGTGTGTCTGTGAGGAAGCGATAGCAAACTGGACGCCCATGCACATCAGGGCGAAAGATATTTTCCATTCCGAATTATTGGAAATCACTGTAAAAAAAGGAAAGAAAGGATAAACCTCCTCTTTCGCTTCGTATGTATGGCCCGTTCCTTGGAATGCAAGTTAATCTAGTAGCATCTGGTTATCTTAACCGTCCTACTTTACTGCTTCACTTCATAGCACACTAAGCCTACTGTCGCTTGCACTGTTTTACCATTCCTACAGCTGTGTAGCACAGTTTTGCTGTTCCACTTTTACTATCGCTCTAGGGGCATACATCGCTATCGTAACCATTTCGCCAACGGAAGGTGAAAAGAAAGATTGTCTTTAGCGCTTCTCGGTTCACATTTTCCTGCTAGCATATCTGGCTAATGCTTCACCGATAAGAAAGGTTATTAATTTCATCATCGTAACATTGCGCCGGATATAACGACGAATCTCGCTAACGACGCGACCTAGGAACTGCGGGCACAGATTTGCTCATTTCGAGGGAATTTTATGGAGAAATATCTTCGATGTTCGATCGATTTTCTCCTCCCATCAGCGCTCGTGGTAGTGTTGGCTGCTTTCCATTAACGCTGCATATATATGTGTGTCTGTGTGTGCGTGTGCTAATTTGATTGCTACACATATACGCGTTCACCTACCCTCCTCCCGCCTCCCAATTTTGTGTGCTAAAAATCCAGCTCACAAAGTTATCGCTTAAAGTTCGACAGGATTCTAGAAAGCGATTGGGTGGGTAACGGAGGGATTGGATCAGCTTCCAGTCCGGATCTAAAATAATGTGTTGTCGAAGTGTAAGGCTATTTCTACTGGAAGGAATGCCTACATAAACGAAGGGCGTAATGTTCTATAGACGAAGAGACAAAAAAAAGTCGAGCACTAATGGAAAGCTATGTGAGAGTGGATTATTCGTTCTAATTTAAGCTCATTATCGGAGCTCGGAGCTTGCGTACATATAAATCTTTATCTGGGAACCCTTTATTGCGCTCGTTTAAGGAAAATTGATTAGTTAAGCTGATGCTTTACTTGTGATGTTGTATTGAATTATTCCTTTAAGATCGACTTCATGAGCTCCAATACGCACACCAAATCAGGTCTTGTGTTTAGTCTATAAGCTGCACTCATTTCTACTGCATTTGACTATTTCGATGGTTCCACTATATAGTATTCATTTCCCATTACGCTTAATCCTGTTCTATAAGCGTTCCACAATTGTTCTGCTTTGAAAATCAAAATATATGCCAAGGAAATCCCTCCCAAATTGAATCTGATTACTCACAAAGAAAACAAAATACACATTTACAAACATACGAGCCTTCCCTTCCGTAAATGGCGCGATGCTCAGTATGTAATTGAATGCAAGGTTTCCACGTTCGCTATAATTTCGCCTCAGATTATTGACCTCCCCAAAGCGACAAACTGCCATGGGTTAAGAGGTTCAATTGATATCGAACGGGTACCGGTACGCGTCGGCAAAGGCGAAAAGAGGCCCCTAGCTGTCCCCGGATGTCTCCTTCCAGCATCACTCAGTAAGGCAGCAAGACTCGGTTTTCCATTTTCATTTCCATTGGGGCACCAACAGAATCCTCCACAAATCCGAATCCACACTCCCCGGTGGTTTTCGGTTTGGGTATAGAAATTTATAAATTGCTATGATTAAAGGGATTTTGCTTCATATAAAAGCAGTGCGGCGTCTCTGCCTCCCAGGGTCATACGCACACAAAGGGAAGAGACGCCGCAAGATATGTGCCACAGATTCGATTCGAACATTTCACACCGCCACCACGACCAACACTACTCTACCATCGTTACTCAGACACACAGTTTTCCACAGAACCAGTTAAAAGGAGCGACTAGCGGCAGGTAGAACAACATACGCAACTGTCATAATGGCGCTCTTGCGTACGTTTCTCATGCGCGATGACGACTTCAATGACGCGGACGCGGTAGTACGGAGTGTGGAGCAGCATCAGCTCGCCAAATGTGTACGATGTGCCGAAGCCTTTTGTACCGGGGACACACGAAAATCCCAGCATCAGGCGGACAACATCCGCAGCCATGTTTCCAATCGTAAGCCATGCGGAAAAGTGGGAAGAGAATCGAAACTGGCACATTAGTCCTTTGATCATTCCGGTCCGTCACTGGGTGAGGAGGGAAAATTTAGGAGCCGAAAAGGGACGAAGTATTACCGCTGATGAAATTCACGCAACGCTGAGCTCAAGTGGGAACCGCACAACCGACCGACCGACCGAACGACCGATCGACCGTCGTTTACGGTGTATGGTGCGGTTGGAAGCGACCGGATATATTCAGAATCTTATCAGTTGAAACCTCTTTGTCCTTCTTTCTTTCTTTTTTTTTCTTTTGCAATCCCCATTCATCCCACGCACCTGTTTTCGGTCGCGAATGAATGTGCAAGAAATCCTCACTTCTCCCTCGGAAAGTAAGCAAAGAACCTCAAAATAAAGGAAATTGTGCGGCTTTGTCCCACACACACATACACCTGTTCGAGGACGAAGGCGATAAAAGTTAGCTTTCTTCGATTTGGCCGCTTTAAGACGGTTTGGATATTTTTGCTGAGTACATAGGACACTGGGTATGAAGAGCAAAAGGAACCAAGCTAATCTCGGATTGTGGACAGAAATGTATGTGATTGTGGGAATAGTATAAAATGAAGCCATCATTCGAACGAAGGGAAAGAAACTAGTGAAAGAAATAGTTAGTTTTGATTATCTCATAAATAACAGGGTAGTGAAGGTTGAGTCGGCATTCCGAGAGATTCGAATCAGCTAACCAGATATCACATTGAGAGGATAAAATTCATGAAACACCTCTACACTAACGAATGAGTCTTTAAATGGAGCACACACATGTTCATGGACTTATCATATTCCAAACATTCAAGGCACGGGCTTTGCATCTCAGTGATACGAACCCAACCATATTTTTAAAAAAGCCATAATTCTCAATGCTTCAAACTTAACAAACAAATTCAGCGGATTTGATTAATAAAATGACAAAAAAAACCCACTAGAAAAAAACATTTAAAATGTTAAGCATTACGGAACAACTTCCAAAAGCCCTGTCTCTACCAACAACCAATCCTAACGTCTTCTCAAACGTTTTGTCACCGGACGGTTTAAAAGCGCAGATGTTGAAGGGCATGTTTTCGAGTGGTTTACTAATTGTATATCCTTTTCCCTCTGCCGCCAAGTGCAACTTGAAGCGCAAAGTATGTAACGCAGATTAATAGCGAGGGCCACCCCCAGCGAGGGTGACAATGGTCTGTAAACTTTACAAAATAACCCCACACACACACATAAAAACAAACTTGATACCGAACAAAGTATCTACTTAAACTCTGACACAAACACCGTGTTTTTATGCGCTACAAAAACAACACATTTTTAGACAGAGAGATAGAGAGCAAGATTGAGATAGATAGACACAGATAGAGCAAGAGAGACGAGGAGATAAAAAAAGCATGTAGGAGCTTGGCTTGTCACTAGAGGGCAAACGTCTTTCTTATGCTTTTCTATTGCCTAAGAGGCACTCCTGCAACAAACCTCGCGACAATGGCATCATTTCTTGGCGTTTTTTTCTTCTTCTTCGATCCAGCTGTTCTTTAACTTACTCCATGGCTAATGCTTTAAAGAACCGCATCCCTTTTCACCCCGTACCTGACACGCGGTGGAACGTGTCGAACGTCATAAACGTCTTAAATGAGTCAATAAGCACAGCATGGACGACCGCCATTGTTTCGCTGTCGTGTGACGTGTACGCGAAGAGCTGCGCTACTAATTCGCATCATAACAAGCCCTAAGACAGCAACCGCTTCTGCTTGGTGCCGTACCAAGCATGGCAACCCCTAGCCAAGTGTTCAAACGAACGTCATCAACCCTTCCGTCGTGCAGTGGATCGTGGCATTTTCGAAGTGTCAGCAGCTGCTCTCCACCGCAAAGAGGAAGGCGAAATGGAACGGATCACACGTAAGAAAGTCTGGCGTGTCAAGTGTGTCAGGAGTGTCCTTCATGACATCCTGGCCCTCTTCGTCACCGTTACGGTGTGTCCCTGAAGTGTCAACAGCAGCTTATCAAGGCTGCAAGATGGCACCGGGCAACACGAGAACGTACACGAGAAACAAACATACGTCCAGTCCAGAGGAAGGGCACGGAAAACAGCAATAACAACGAACAAAAAAAGCATGACCACTCGAATTCTCCAACGTTGTTAACATTTCAGTGCAAAGTCCCTGACGGTCCGCACCGTCGGCTCGTGCCCACTAATGCTCGATGTAATCGATAAAATCTTGATAATGCCGTTTTACTGCCACAGACCGTGATTTGCAACTGCGGCTGGTGGAGTTCGACGAATGTAAAAGGGATAAGTATCATCACTAGAATATACACACACGCACATAGACCGCAGAACGTGCGCGACACGCAAATGTGCCACTGCTGACAAACACCCAAACTGCAGCATAGGTGATAGGTGTTGCTTTCGCTAATGTTACCACCACCACACAATACCGCACCGCTAGAGGGAAAATCTGATGGACTAACCGGACGTTCCACCGTTAAGGTCGACCTCATCCGTGGCGACGGACAGTTGGACAGTAATTACTTTTTAATTGAGCATAATTGAGCGCGGGTGCGGAAGTTTTTGTATTATTTACGAACCGTAATCAACGGCCAATTACCACCAGCGGCCAGTAAACCCGTGTAGGCATGTACACGACGACGACGACCCCATGCGAACGATGCATCTTTGAATTAGTGGAATCGTTGGGAGGGGGGGGGTAGTGGGTTGGGTGAGGGATGGATGAATCAGAAGGACGGTGATGGTTGAGATTAAGTGCAAAAACGGATTCAATCCGTGTGTCAATCCATGTAGAAACAATTTCCATTTCCTGTCTGCATGGTCCTCAAGCGTGTCCTTCTAATTGGCCGATTTTCTCAGCAACCTATCGTTTTAGGTTAAGTTATATGTAATGAAACTCTTTCCAGTGATTCCCGTGCCTGTACACCAAGTATTCAATGTGTAGTGCATATATCTTATAGCACACAAGCGTTTTTTTTAAACATCATACATTTCCCAACATTTCACCCAACATTTATCTTTTGCTACAGCTCCTAGCAAAATCACATCGATGACACTCACACACAAAAGAGGGAAGCGACAGTCTCTCATGTACTGCGCGTCAACTGACAGCCTCATCGTCGAACTGCCCGTGGGCTATCGATACAGTGATAGATCGACTGGAAACACTGCTGGCTTTTGCCTTTGTTTCCTCACTACCACCTGCTCGCTCAAGCTATCAACGCTGTAAACTTTTATTAACTCGCTACTCCAAACCGGAAACGCCGATCGGCAAACTTCATTCCTCACTTTCTCTCTCCAAATGCCATTTCATCCCTCATCGCGAACGCACATCGATTCTAATCTTTACATAGGAGGAAAAAAACCCTCCCGCCAGCTGAACACACACCGACCATTGCCATCCGATTGACAAACGAGCGAGCACTTTTCTTTTTGCTTTACGTTACCAACTGCTGAGTGGTCGAATGCCAACGGCATCATCCATACGAACGCTGGATGGTGGTGGATGAAATGAAAAATGAAACACATCCTGTAGTAGCGAAACGAAACGAGCGAACTAACTAAAAGGTAGAGATTTAGTTGTTACACTTAACCACAAATGAAAGTTACTCCTTGCGGTTTAGTGACCCTTTTTTATGCTTTCTGTTTTCGCACAAAACAATGCTACAATGGTGGTTCGTTGCTCTACTTCCGTTGAGCCTAACTACTAGCGAGAAAGAGTGGAGAGCATATGCTCGTATCTATCGTTTCTTCATTTTTTGAAGATCATTTTTGCTTTCCCAACTTTCCAATTGGCCACATATTGCAGGTAAATTAGACAATTTTCTAAATAAAAAACCAGCTGTCTCTCTCTCCGTTACTTTGCAGTGACTTGATTGCAACCGAACAAAGTTTAACCTGAAGCTTGCACACACAACTCACTAGAAATCGTGTCCCATCGGCAATCTTTCCAATCAATCTGTTTCCACAGCACACACACACACATATATCAATCAACGACACTATGGGCAAACCGCAACATACTAACCACAATATCTCTCTCTCTCTCTCTCTCTCTCTATCTCTTTCTCACTTCATTTCAGATTACATGGAATCGATCTGTAAAAATCATTTTCTACAGTTACTTTATAGAAAAATAGATGGTGCTACCCTTCTGTCGAGGAACGAAAGGAACCTAAACTGTGTGGTAACGTTTCAAACGCACTCCATACTGCAGAGATTTATGTTACGTTTCGATATGCTACAACTAGACTGTAACGATCATTTGTATGTATATGATGGTGCACACGCTGTCGGTACGCATAAGGTAAGGACAAATCTTCAGAAAGGGCGTTTCTGTTAAAAACAAATAGAGATTTTTACATTCAATGATTGTGGTACGATTGTGCACGAGCAAACATTTGCTGCATCACCCCGCAACATACGCCTAACAACTTGGCAAACTTTCCTTCTCGTACTATTGCCCTTACAAGGAGTTTAAAAAACAATTAGAACAGCTTATCACCATTAACGTTACAGAGGACGAATGACTTGCTAGTACCGAGGCGGACGTGGAAACTGTCACAAGCGCTAGACAGCAGACGACGGGAGGTTTAAATATTATGCCAATCAGCGTGCCATTCTCCCGCGTCGCACCATTCAAGGGCCGTTCCTCACTCACGCTAGATCGGAGCAAAAGATTTGTCGCAAGAATGTGGATAGTTTGTGGAGCAGAGAAGAATCCATCCGACAAATTATGGACTCCGTTTATCATCCTTTGTTTCCATCCACCCGTCAGCACTCGCGCATGTTTGGCATGCGCTTTTCCCGCCCCAAAACTTGTCTCATTTATTATCTTCCGGGCATGGGAAGTGTCCCTCTGGTTCTCGCTTGTTTCTGTCCCTTTTTCTCACCATTAAACGATTAACGAGTTTGGTTCGGTTTAAACTTTTCCACTTCACACCCTTATTATGCTTCGCAGGCGGATCTGACCTGTAAGGACACAAAACAATCAGTGGGAGCGTTGTTCACGAAGACGAACTTTCTCACCTTCAAGTACGTGACCGACAACTGGGGCACGGAGACAAACGGTTTCAAGATGGTCATAACATCCGTGAAAGATTCAAGTAGGTGCAGCAAACTTGCCAGTAAACATCAGGCTTCCTTTTTGCGTCATCTTGATTCCCGCTTTCCCTGCCTCTTTACAGAGCTTAACTGCGCAGACTTCCGGTGCAAGGTGCCCGACTTTTGCATACACCAGGATCTCATGTGCGATGGTGTCGGTCACTGCGCGGACGGGTCCGATGAGACTGTCGGGTCATTGTGCCCCGGCCCGGATCGCTACATCAACACGATCTTCGGTATCGATCTGACGTGGGTCATACTGATCGGCGTTAGCAGCCTGATCGTCTGTGGATGCATCATCGGCATCACGATCTGCGTGTACGTGCGCAATGCACGCAACACACCCAACCAGCTAAACTCTTCGATACAGTGTAAGTGCAATGCAATAGATAATAGTGTGCTTACTGTCGATGGACAAAGAATGCGTACCCAGCTACTTATTACACGCTCTAAGCGATCTACTTAAAGCTTTGAAATACCCGGTTAGAATACTTTACCTCTGTTTTGTCTGTTTAAATGTTGGCCATCGATTGCGCAAACCCTGCAATTGAGATCTTCAAGGGTGTCGGAGCATTGTGTAGATTTGATTTAGTAAGCTTACTGTTTGGATTATGATGCATATTTTAAATAGTTGATAGTACCGTATCTAGCGTATCTACGTACCTTCCCAACCGTTGTCTGCTTTGATCATTGAATTGTGCATTTGAGGAGCTAAATTGAATCGCTTTATCATGTAATACCAGTTGTCTCATACTGTTTCTATTTGTTTCTTTTCTTCTTTCTTTCATATGGCTCATGCTTAATTTTCGTCATCCGTTTTGTTTCCGTTGTTTGGTAACCAAAAATGTACTGCGAATAATGGAATACATATAAAACGCGACCTTTGCTACGGTACAACGACGCATGCTGAACATACATCAAACTGGATGGAAACGGTATTTGAAACTATTGCAATACACATACTGCCGGTTACGGATAAAAATTATTTCACACGGATGCACTAAAATGCAGTGAACCAGATGATAGAATCAAACGGTTCTTCGAAACATCTTCAAGGAACTCTGCCGCGGGAAACAACAACACTACCTGCTTCGGGAAACTTGCATCACCCTGCGGGACCATTAGGTAAATGACTTTGTTCCACTACTTTGCAAAACATTCCCTTATCTTTCCTACCGACACGGGCCTCAAAACCCCCATTTCATTTTGGGGTGAAGATGGGGGATGCTGCCCTTCCCCCCTTCAAGACTCGTTCGATTAACTACAACCTCTCTTTTCCCGGCTCGGCCATCGCACCTACGCGGGAACGTACGCGTCTTATTGCAGGGTACCTCCGCATTCCACACAAATTGATGGCCAAAGTCCGTCCCATTTGGTGCCTGGCAAATTAAGACAATTAGGTCCGGATTTATCGCAACAAACCTCACAGAAAGACGAGTGGTTTGTCTGATGAGCGTACGACAGACAGCATGACAGCATGAATGAATGATACTAAGTGAGCGAGCAAGTGAGAATGTACGGGCGAGTGCGAGTGTGACAGACAGGTGAGAGAGAGAGAGAGAGAGAGAGAGAAAGAAAGTGAGAGCAAAAACAAGCGAGCGAAAAGAGATTAAAAACAACAACAGCTACTAACCCGGTTTCGAATGCTAGTGGAACGAATAGTAAACTCATCAACAAAACGTCAACCGAAGATTCGAAGAACATCACAGAAAAACATAGTCCTACCGGTAACGGTTGCGAGAGTACGAGACGCTAACCACTAGCATCAGCAACTTCCTCCCAGGGAGCGATATCGGCTAGTAGCAAGAAGACAGCGTGACACAGTGAAGTTAAAATGATGAAGAGAAATTGTATCGAAAATATAGTATGAAACACAACCAAGCGACACCACGAACCTGGCGTGAGCTCACGCTTTCCGCAAGCCAATCGCCATCTTCGAACGCATTCGATGTCATAAGGCAATTTACAGCTAAATGGAAAAAAAGAAAAAGAAAAAAACCAGATCTGCCAGGCAATTCCTTTGACATTCGATACGATCGGTTTGCGCCCGGTTTTGTTGCATATTACTTTTTCGATCACGAACCACAAAACGACTACATACAACCGCTACATCACACACACGAACAAGCAATCAAGCAAAGTTAGTACAGCAAAACAAACCCTACAATATCTTTCGCAAATGCAAAACGAACAAAAACAATCCGTTGCAAAGTGGAGTGTGCAGTAATCGAACACCAGCATCACCTCCACATCCACCAATCACCGATAACATTAACAGCCGCAATTACTACCACTTACATCACTAACACCACCACGCCTGAATTCGGAAAATTCGACGCAAAACATCTCTTACAGAACATCATTCATTCAAAGAACGACGCAAACAAAAATCACGCTAATTGGAGAACAAATTTTTCGGCACTATATGAAGTAAGTATACTAACCCATACGTCATCGTTCAATGATGTGTGGGTGTATTTTTTTCTGTTCCGTCTCAGCTTTGTTTGCTTCAACATCCGATCGGTGGTAGATTTTTTTTTAATGCCACTTATCTGTAGCCTTGCCTATGTTATGGGAAGTTTGGGCTTAAAAATACTGTATTACTAGTCCACGATACACATGTTGTTGTAGTTAATTAAAAGTTCATTGACCCCATTCATTTTCCATTATATCTTTTATTTTATAATGAATGCGGCTAAATAAATAAAAAAACAAACACTTACCACAGTTCTTTTTCTCCGATTTTTTTTGTTTTCTATGCTCTGTTTTCATTTGCAGGACTGTCTGGTTGGTCATCAAAAACCGCGCAGGGTGTAATATTGAAAAAGGGAGTAAACAGTGTACCCAAACCAAATAAACAAACAAAAAACAATGCGAGCAACACGAACAACACGTTGAAGAGAGCGAACAACATCAACTGTTAGCAGCGAGGAAAGCAGCAACACGAAGAACACTAGCAATTAATGAAAACAATTATACCACATAATGATTATTATGGTAAATATAAAAGAAAAACATAAAGAAAAAAAAAGATCGCAAAAGAAATCAATCTTATAATAGCAAAAACAAAACAAGAAAAAAATATAGAAATCGGTAGAAAATAATGAAAAAGAGACGAGTATGTAATAAATCGTAGAAAGGATTGTAGAGGTAGTGAAGAAGATATTGAAGTCAACAAAGCAAAACAAGAAACTGGATGCAGAAAGTCGCAGTCGAAGGTTATCCAATTTTTAATGTTAATCGTGTACAGCTCTGCGGAGATGAAAGCTTAGCTTAATAATATTTAATGTAACGTCATAGAAAGCCTCACCGAACTGCTTTGTCTCTCCTTGTCTTTCGGTTTATTTAAATCAACTCTACGGTAATGCATTGTCTGGTAGGAATGGCAGAAATGATTTATCGATTTTTCCTCTTTTGGATTTTTAATATACAAAGCCATTCTCTAGCTTTACATCAAACGTGTGCGTAGGAGGTACAATAGATCCTCCTTTCATCTCGTATCCATCATTGGCTCTAGTGTTTCCTACCAGCAATCAGACCCATACTATTCCGGAGATGTTAAATGTAAATTAAAAAGTATCATTTAAGCTACAAAACGGTGTCGACTTTTACAGGATGGAATAATCTGCTAGGATCGCATTCGTGTAGAAAAATCTTAATCTAATTTATAAACCCTAGTAGCTAAATTCCCGACCCATACCCGTAGTGCAAACAAGCGAAAGTTTACCCAATACCAAATGCAAAAAGGTTTGATTGTAATCAAAGTTTATTCATTGGTGATTTTATCGCCAAACAGATTATATATTTGCCATACGGCCAGAAACAGAAGAGAGAATAACAAGTTTAAAAATCAGTCAGAAAAGGTCTTTTCCACTTGAGTAAAGCATTTATCTTCCATTCAATCAGTATTTGCCTCTTCACATTTTACTTCAGGCCCAACAGCGAGTGCATCAGCGAAGCCGGATTTTAATTACTAGATGGTGTTTGCTCTAGTGCATATAAGTCCTTCGACCTGTTCGCGCAGCGTTATTTGTAAGAGCAAAATAATTTTTTTGACAGAAAATAGTTTGTCAGGCGTATTTGCCAACCACTACCGATTGTCAAAGTGACAGATGACTGATACACTAAACAATACGTTGGGCACTAAAAATAAACGCGTGCAAATATTAGAATATCCTACTGAACAAAACAGGGAAATCAGATAATATCTCGAGCTCACTATCATTATACCATGTGTTTGTGTGCTTCTGGAACTATCACTCACACTGGGACGATGTGAGACCGCTTCACTAATCATTGTACTGCCCACGGAACCATTTCGAGCACTATCTCATACACACGCACATCCCACACATTCAATTGTAGAATCCTAACAAGTTTAGTAGCTTTGTGAAACTCGTGAGTTGAAGCGGTAGGGGAGTGATGAGTAGAATAAGGGAGAACACAATAGAAATAACAGATGGCAAAATACAATCACTAGCTAATGCGCCCGTCCCTACTGTTGGATGTGACGGTTTGCTTTTACTTCAGTTTTTGGAAGCAGGAAATCATATGATGGCAGTGCTCCTCTCAATTTTCTGACTCCATTTGTCCTGTCCCGAGTGTACGGGGATTAAAGATTGGATCGCAGGTTTTGCCGTTTTTAGAATTTTTACACAAGAAATACAATCGGCTGTGGCTATCAAAGTAGCCGCCAGTAAGTTCCTGTTGGAGTTCCCCCTTTTCCATTCTCCTCGTTCCTCTCACATACCGGTGCGGTATAATTTGCCTAAAATTTGCTGTACCAGACGCCGATGACAATTTTGTGGAGACCATCTTTATCTCGGATTTTTGTTGCGCAATCGCTTGCAGCTTTCCAAGGCTAGAGAGACCCATTATCCCAGGTAATGCAGCACTCACACAGCAACTAGAACAATAACGCAAAGTAACGCTACATACTTATTAGATATAGTGAGAGTACGAGCGGTGGTGGATATAAAAGTAACATGAAAAAAACGCAGGATGTACGAAGAACGTATGTCTTTGCTTTTCGAAATTGGAGTGCGTGTAACGGGAAGCATAATTTTAGCCACATAACGGTAGACAAGAAACGTAAAACAATTAAACTAAACTAGTAGAAAAGCACTAAACGATTAGTAGGACAAATAACACTTTCCCTTTCCTTAGATCCCTCCTTTCCTCTTACGATTCTCCATTTCCTAACAAACAAAATTCCAGGCCCAATCCAACATCGCAACAGTGTCAATGTTTGTAATTGCCCATGATACGGTGGAAGTAGATTTATGTCCCTTGACCATGGCTCATTTGCAAACCACTGAAGAGCTATCTTTATTGCTCAAATTATTACGACAGCACCGTTTGTTCTGACCAGATCCTTTACAAGGGGATCTGCTTGGTACTAGGTGATACAGATATTTACATTTTCCTTGGTTACTTTCGTATGGATGTACCATGTGTGTATGACGAATGTACGAATATTCTGCATGTCCTGTGTGTATGTACATGACTGTATGTGTAGAGTGTGTGTATTTGGAGGATGTGAGCTTTTTACTTTCTATACATCATTTTCACAGCAGTCGCATCCGTCATACCAGGGGTAAAAACGCTGTGAAACCACCACAGACGAACATCGATGTTATAGATATTGATCTGTCCGTAAAGCGTCCTGTAAGCAAAAAAAAATGCAGAAAAAACACTCGTAGGAATCTCAAGAACAATGAGGACTAAATTGCTTCATATTTATAGGTTGTCTGACTAATTTTGCATCGTATTCTTACGAACAGGGACAGATATTATTGTTTAAACCCAAGGCGCAAAAGCGTCCTCCTTTTTTTATCTATCTAAACTCATGGAGCATGCTTTGCTTGAACTCCAGTTTTTTTTATTCGGTTGAACTGAGGAAGCAAACTCGGAACAAACTCGACACCTGACTCAACATCCACACCAGGAACACGCACACGGAACATGATCTTATCGCTAACGATCCATCAATTCTCTGAGACAATAGTTAATCTTTAAATACCTAAATGAAAAGTATCATCTGATCGTCAAATAAACCTTTATGAACATTCACAAAACGATGCGGTAGCTGATGACGCATTGCGATAAGATGTATCAAAATTTCTCTACACAAACATGCTACATACAAATCAAACAAAATTTCCCAAAGCGCCTCCTAGGCCAAAGCTCCGTGGGATATACAGCTGTACAGCTGTAAGCCATGTTTTACAAAGGTTTAAAAATAACTTTAAAAAGGATAACCAAACAAAATACAAATAAAATACTAAAATAGGCGGAGCGCAATGCACATTCCAGAAAGGCAAAAAAGAAAAAAAGAACTCGACTATATCACTCATTTATTCCCACATATCGGAAAACAGGATTACAGGAGGTATTGCAAAAATGGAAAGACAAATAAAGAAACTAAACCAGCATGTCAACGTAATATATCAAAGCAGAAAGAGGAGTACGAACATTCGTGGTCGACATATCCCGATGTCATTTACACACAAGGAAACACTTACCAAATCACGCGTTACACGGTATAGAATTAACGATACGAACCATTTAGTTTTGGTTGTGGTCAATAACTCCACATATTTTTTAACTGCTATTTTATTAACTTTTAACGGACTTTGCAAGAACAATGAATTCGACCGGAACGATAATATGTTGTGTTAAATTTGTATTCATCAATTCAGGAATTTAAAAACTTAAAGATTAGAGCAAGAACAGTACGAAAAATCATATAAGCAACCACAAACGTATACACTTACACACACACACACA
>KB683679.1:0-15552 GCA_000349165.1 Anopheles christyi
GCGAACGCTACCCCTTCTCCTTCACTCTCCCATCTGTGGCTTTTCACGTGAACGCCGGCAAAACAGCACACACACACACATCCAAAAAGGTAGAGCCAGTATTAGCGGGAGGGAAGAGTGGCAGGTGTATGTGTGTATTTGTCTGTATGTGCGTGTATGTGTGTGTGTGTGTGTGTGTGTGTATGTGTATATATATGTATATATATATATTCCATCCAAGCACGCGCGCACAACTTCACATTCTTTGATCGCGCGGATTGATGTTTCGCTCCTATTTATTTTCAAGAAAAAAATGTTTGACGGTGTTGTGTTGCCTTGTTAATCGTTGCCGGGTCTATTGGTTTTGGTTTTTCATAATTACAAAAAACATTAACAAAGGTATAACGATTTTTCCCACTACCACCGTCGCCACCGGTCAAATAGATTTTGCTGTTCTGATGAGCTTATAATCCTCTCGATTGCTCTTCGTTGTCTCCTAAGGAGCCTATCTTTGTTACTCTTTTGCCCGTTAAAGTGCGCTGAAGTTGCCTTGTGTTTTCCTTTTTTTATAAATTTAAAATGCTGTTGTATTACAGGGAGCTGATAATGCGCTAAGCTAACTTGGGGCTTTTGATCTTCAAATAAGCCACGGGCTGATTACGAATTGGTCTCCGCTATTGGATCAAATTAAGCATTTGCAGTAAATGCAATGGGACAGATGACAATCAATAAATAACTTAAAAAGATCAACGACACACACACGCACACTTAGGGCATATACGTGACCATTCCTACTAACGCTTCTTCCGCTTTCTTCCTATTCTTCCCTGCAGCGTGCTGTGGTGTGTTCCTCTTTTTCACTTGTTCAAACTAGACCAACCCTCGCCCACAACATGTACATTACGAAAATATGCGCAGGCAAAGTGCTAATTTTGTTTTGCTTAGGGCACAACTCCGCTAGCAATTTAGTATGTTTTTCTACTAACTGCATGCATTCGTTCCCTTAGAAAACAGAACTATCCATTACACCATACTAAGAAGCAACATACATATTGCTATGCCCTGCTATGGGATGATTTTACCATCACTTCGATCGAAATTTTCACTCTGTATCTGCTGACCGGGGGTGGCGGAACGGGGTGCGGGAAAATTGCTGCAATTGTTCTTGTTCGCTTCCTTTAAGAGGCATGCTGAAAATAATAAGCTTTCCCATCATCTTCGTGGGGGTCGTGGCGGAAAAAACACAAACGTTGTTTTAGGTTGATGTGTTGTAAAAATTAAATCTATAGCTGAGTAGCAGTAGCAGTGGCATTTGCTGCTGCGCGATAATTGTGGTGGTAACAGCATGTATGGTGTTGTTGGGTGCTGGCACCGTAACTGCTGCAATAACAGCAGCAACGGTCACCACCGAAAACCGGCAACATCGGCACATCTTTGTTGCCATCATCATTGCCGCGTACTGTTTGCGTGAAGCATCGGACCGACGATAAGCCATCGCCGACGCATATGTAATAATGGTAGTAGTTAGGGATTTGGGTAGTATTATTGCTGTCGTTTCTGTGGTTGGTGTTGTGGAGTTGGTCTGTTAAATTAGAGCTGTCCTCACCGTCCTCACTGCTCTCCTTCTTCTCCTTCTCTTCCAGTTGCATGCTGCTTCGGCTTGTATTGCGGTGAGTATGATAGTAGTAGAAGTAGTGATAGTACGGAAATAGGTTGCTCTCTGGGTGTTGTTGGTCCAGCAGCACGTACATAAAAAAGCACAGCTGCTGTTGTTGCTGCTGCTTTTCCTGCTCCTGCTGCTGTTGCTGTTGCTTCAGATGATGGTGGTAGTAAGTGAAGCAGCAGCTTCCGTTGCAATCAATGATGATGGTGTAACGCTCTGCTGTAAACTTATCTGGTTGTTGCTGGTGCTCCTGCTGCACGTGTTGCTTTTCTTTCTGCTGCACGCGCACCACAGCAAAGTATTTGCTGCTACTGCGATTAATGATGATGCTACTAGTTACGATACCGTCCCCGGACTCTTGTTGTTGCTGCTGTTTCTTCTTCTTCTGCTTCCTACAACCATACTGGCTGATGTTTCCGTTGCTGCTGCCGGTGTTGTTGTTACGGCGCTTATAGTGGATGGTAAACTGCGGCGCGCGGTCGCTGTTGCTGCACTTGTTGTAGTAGTACGTGTAGGTGTAGGGTTTACGTAGCAATGTCTCGTCTGGAACGCATCACATAGCATACTTTCTTGTCCACTCCCGGGCAAGTTCATTGTATTTTTCCCGGTCAGTTTTATATATTCTGGCAATCTCCGGCACCAGCGGGTCGTCAGGGTTGGGATCACACAACAGAGAGCAGATGGACAGCAACACTGCAAAACAAACACAGAAGTAGAACATAAGATTGCAAAATTCCTTCCGTGGAAGGTGAGGCAGAAACCCGTATTTGTGTGTGAGTGTATACATACCCTTTGATATTGTCAGGGCGGGAGACCATTGAGATCTTAATATATCCAGACAGATCGACCCGTTGCTGTTAATGTTTGGATGATATATACGTGTCGTAAAAGCCACTTTCGGTGGTTTGAATGGGTAGTCTGTTGGGAAATGTATTGTTAAGAAAAATACGCCTCCCTGGTACGGACTGTCTGGCTGCAAATGTGACAAAATGAAAGAAAAAAGCGAGAGAAAAAAGGTTAGTATTGGTGAAATATAAAAAAGCGAATTAAATTAAACGATATGAAGCAGTCATCAGATTTATACGCATATTAATACACTAGTGATGTACTTCTATTTCGGTGGCTCATTAGTCTTAATGAAACATATACAAATAAGAGCTTTTCATTTAGGTATATCTAAGATTGCTTCCTGCAAGACTGGAAATAGTTTCCCTAGAAGCGCATAACCATTTTTTTCAAAGGCCAATTACAAGATGTTATCAATATCACTTACAATGTAACTTAAAATCTTTGACACGAGCGATTAAAACCGGTATAATCAACCAGAAAAATTCGGTTGGTTTGGGGTGTGCCACAGCACCATCATTCATGTGTCGATTCCGTATCGATTGTCCTAAAAATAGTGAGCGCGCTCGATCGCATTCAACCCAACAAGGAAAGGATCAATCCCGCACAGTCAACATCTCATTTTAGCCACGTGGGTGCAAAGCGCAAACCACACGATTGCTCGAAAATAAATTGAACGCTACAGGAAGCACAGTCAAGCGAGGTGTATGGGTATCGCCATGTCAATGAGTGTACAGATATATAAATACTGGTGTACCCGAAGCGGAAATGGACCAGAGATCTGCGTATTCAGCTGTTTTTAATTTCATGAAACATTCCTGCTCCACACACTTTTCTAAGGTGCACAGAGACTTTTTGTTTTGTTTTATATCACTACACGCAAATTTACGATTGATTCTTACCGGGCCCATAATTGTAGCCTGCCAGTGGAACACTAGAATGAAATAAAACAGAATGATGTTAGTATTTGACGTACTGGGCAAAAAATAAATTAAATGTTTTGTGTGGTGAGAAAGGATTTTGAAGAGCAATGATGAATTTGCTTGCATCTGCTTTTCGACTTACTAGATTCATTTGCCAATTGTTGCACACTTATATTTTATAAGACAACTGATATATTTTATGCGATTGAGACCGATATAAACAAAATTTTCATTTATTGTATTGTATGCCTAATATACAACATTATTGATTTCCTAATACTATTTTTTTATTTGGGCTATTCTCTAACGTCCAATTATTGCACAATAATCCTATTTCTGCACACTTGTTATCCAATTATTGCACAGTAAAAGGAGCATAAAAGGAGGTATAAAAAGACGGTGTTTATGTTACAAAATAGCGTAAACGCTTATATTTGTTCGTTTTCAATCAAAACACATCGTTGGAATGGTGCACACGGTGAAATAAACCGTATTTCTTAATGCAGATCTAATGATTCTAATGTTGACCTTAGAAATCACCTCGTTTGGTCGGGTGCCGTGCTTGCAAAATTTCATTTCAAATTTAAAAATGGAAATAGTATTTTGATTTTGATAAATATTTAAGTATATGCAACTGAAATGCTCAATATGTGGGTGGTGTGCAATAATTGGCAAATGACCCTAAATGTATAATTATTTCAACTCTTCTTCATGGCGTATCGGACCAACGCGGGCATGCTCGCCTTGCTTAGACTTGACTTTAAACTATTTAAACTATTCACGCTTAATTTAACAATCCTTTAACTTTTAGAACCAGGGATAGACGTTAGATCAGGGAACCATTAGAACGAGAAAGCGTAACTCCCTGAGCTAGTGTTAGGCTTCTTTTTCGAGAGAGGCATGTATATCTTTCTACCTAAATACCCTTGCTATGGTTATTGACCAGAAAAAAAAAAGAAATTCCCGAATTCCCCCCCCCCTCCCGCCTCACCTATACGCCTGATTATGCGCAGACGCATGCCCTTCATAGATGAGCGCAGGAGGAAGAAGGAAAATGCAAGGCTACAAAGCACAAGAATTTCTTTGGTTACGAAGCAACCCATCGAGTGAGAGAGCTGTGGTTTCTCAGAGGGAGGATACTGATACTGAAGCCTATGACTGTGTGCTTTTTAACAAACATTTTCAATAACCACCCTGCTCTGATGAGAATTTTTTTTGCAAGACACGCTATTTTGTCACGATTTGGCACATAACTAACACACTTTAGGTTAAAATGAGTGTGTTACGGTTCCGAAACTCTAAATATGCCATCATATGGCATTTCAAAATCAACCTTTCACGAACTTCACAAGAGGAGCTATGTTTTATCAATCTCCTGTTTACACAGATTTTATCAATATCGTCTGGTGTATATTCTATGCGGAGTGTATGGGGGAGTTGTTTTGTAAGGTTTACATCATTAATCTAGAGTGTATGTGGCAAAAAGAAACATCAAGCTGTGTTTCACCTCGCAAGCAGCACCCGCAAACAGATAGATAAGATAAAACAACCGCGATAGAACTCTTGAATGCCCCTGAATTAACTTCTTTTCTCATAACCCATTCTTTTGGTCTATTGCTATTCCTCTTCTTGATGGTGATCGATCTGAAACTGCCCCTGCATTAGAAGCAGTGGTTGTTTAGTGCGACTGAAAGTGTTCTCGTGCAAATTCCAACCACCACCTCTGGGTGTGTTTGTATGCTGAAAGCAAATAAACATGAAACCCTTTTTCACTGACATACGCTGAGAGGAGAAAGCGTTAACAATTAATGTAAATAATTTGCACATTCCTTTCCTACATTTGTACAACTAAGTGCCCTTTCCTCTTTTCTTCCCTATTCTATATAATGTCTTCACGGAATGATGATTGCAAATCTCGCCCCGGTAGCGAGAGAATGCAAATACTGCAACTCGTAAATATTATAGCTTTTAAAATCTCTCACTCCACTAACACATGAGGGGAGATGAATTGAAGCATGTTTTTTTTCCTCTACCTAGCCTTTGTGATGTTCTACTGTTTGCTATGTATTGTGTACGTGCGTACAATTTCTTTTTTCCCCAGCAGTTGCACATTTCCTGCACAATTTTCTTCTCTAAAGACTCCATATTCTGCCTTTTGCACGCTCTTTAGCTCTGTCGCTATCTCTACCTTACAAAAAACCATTTGTGAAGGGGTGCAATCAGAGATATGTATTAATCCGGGATGGTTGGTTTTTACTTACAGTCATCGCCGACTGGACCGGCTGAACATTGTGCTGGTGGGTCTCTCCCCAAGTCTTGTAATTCCTGTTGGTGTTGATGTATGCAGGATTTGTACGGTGCGCACGGCGAACACATGAAATAAAAGAGTAGAAAGTCAAGAAAAACAATCAGAATTATCAATATATGACCAATTACACTTCTTTCGTCTAAACGCCCACACAACACATCTTCAGTAGAGAGTGAGGGATACATATGGGAGAAAGAGAACAGACAGACACCACACACGCGCACGGATGGGTTCTTGGGAGCCGGTGAAATATCTTTTTAGTCACATCAACCACACACGCAGTGGATGTGCCGATGAGAAAGAAATGCGCTTTTCCTATGCCGTCTCTTTGACTGAGCTAAAAATAATATTCTTGTGGCCTTTCTCACCCAACATGTGTGTGTGTGGGTGCGTGTCTTTAGCATGGTTTAGCATGTTCCGGGGTAGGTAAACAGGCAAAAAGAAGAAACAAAGATGTGTTTAAAGAGAAAAAAAAATTAACCCTGGACAAGTAAAACACGGAAATACACCAGGACCATAGCTATTCAAAAATGGCAAATTGGACAACAACAAAAACTTCTCTAAGAAACGAGCCTAAAAGTAGGGACGAAATTAATGATCAATAATTAAACCATTACTTATGTTGCTATGCCATAGAAGAAGAAAAACAGCCTATCAACATGTTTTGGGCGATGTTGAAAGACATATTTCATGGCTTACTTCTCCTCCACAGGATACTCTGTAGGAAAAGGAACGTTTTGGGTTGGGTAAAAGAAGAGCATTTAGCGTTTGCAAGATATATTATTTGCTTAATACGATGCGATGATCTCATGCGATGATCGGTGCGTGTACTAAGGGACACGAAACAAGAGTGATGTCGCAATTTCTTGCTTACTTTAACTTTCCTATTCTTTGGCTATTAGTCCTATGGCATGGCATGCTTAGTTGGACAGTTGGCAGTATACCCTTACTACCACTAATTGGTAACACACACGCTCTTCCGGTCGACCTTCATCCGACCAGGATGTTTTCTTTTCAGTGTATCATTTTTGGCTCAGTAACTATTGATTGCATGTTTTGATTTTGCGAAATTCGATACGCAATGTTTCTATATCAGTTTAATTGCATTGCTAAACAATTTAATTTGTTTCAATGTACACGTGCCATGTCGGATCGTCACAATAAAAGCTCACAGTTGGTGGTTCATTACCTCGACGAAACGAAATTGCGATTGCACATTTAAGACGAAAGTCTAAATTATAAACATTCTATTGTGGTAAACAGGTTAGTAATGGGAGTAGTGAAAACGTACAGTTTACGCATAAAATAGGACCAACCTCATTCGTTTTTTCAAGAGACATAATATTTTGACGTTAGTATATAGTATTGCCAAAAATTATCGTAATTGCTGTTCACTTTATAAGCGGTGTTTCCTTTCAAGTAGATTAGATTGATTGAATTATTGCAATCGGTAAGACCAATCAAATAAACAAATATATAATAACGCATACAATTTTATGACCTTATTACAATTTCTTAGAGGGTTTGACGAATCAGTTTTCACTATTCGCACAGTTCTTAATTCAAGAGACCTGAAATAGTGCAACATCGGCATTCTTCACGAGCATACATACTGATTCAACATAACGATTTCAAGCGATCCAATTACATTTCTTGGCTTGCGTAAACATTTGTTTTAACCTCTTACAAACGACAGCAATACATAAAGCTGAAGTGTGGAGAGAAGCCTCTATCGGAAGCGGATGCATGAATGGCCTGACTCATGGTTCACATCATCTTCGACCACCGTTTGATAAAAATAAAGTAAGACGCCGTTGTTTCTATACCCCTCACCATCGGGTGCAGAAGACGGATACACAGTTGGGAGGTGACAACATTCACGTTTCATCAACACATGATTGGGAGGAAGCACGTACACGAAAAAAGCCCTACGAGCGAAGAAGAAATTTATCGAAGGACAACACACACCCACAGGCACGCGCGCACAAGCCCCACAGTGCAAATGAAAGCCTCGGCGTGTGTATGTGTCGTTGCTCCCGCAATAAAATGTGTCTCGCGCTCTGTCATTTTGCTTTTTGTGACTTGCGGAAACACCATTGCCGCTATCTTTTTCTCTCTCTAACTCTCTCGCGCGCTCTTGACTTCTGGTGGTTCAGCGGCTCATAATGGACACAGCCACGAGCTGTTCCTTTCTGGCAGCTGTCTCTCGCTGTGTCGCGCTCTGTGGCTTCGATTTTTCATGCCAAATGTAGGCGACCAAGCAGCAGCAGCACCCTTGAACACGCAGCCCTCGATGGGGCTGATGTGTTGGATGTTTAATTGTTACGCGTATAATCCAACATTCTCCCACCCTTCTTCCATCAGCGACATCATTGTCTTTGTGGTCTATGGGCTTTTCAAACATAGGCAACGCGCACCCCGAGCACTTTCTAGTCTCATGGGTGGCACAATTTGTTTTACGAAACTTTTTCAAGCTTCTTACATAGCAAAAAAAAAAAGTATCATAAACAAATAAAAAGAAAACAAACACCAGCGTGACTGTCGCACTACTTAAGTGGCCACCAAAAGGGCACTATTCAAACTATTTGCAAGCAGACCATGACGGTATAGCCGCTTGCATATCATATTCACTTCCGTTAAAGGCCGCAATACTTTTTTTAAACCGCGATCTGAGAGGCGTTTGGTGCAGTAAAAAAATAAATAATCAAAATAAGCCGGACGGTTATACGAGAGAATTCAAGAGAGTTTGTGGATACATAAACGCTATCGTCGGCATTCTTTCCACTAGCAGCATGGACATGTTGTTGTGAGCCCGAGCTATTTGTAAATGCTTCACAGTCTTCACAAAAAATATAAACATACCACCCAAAAGATAGGCTTACACCGTTGAGCTGATGACAAAAAAGGCTCCCTTAGCTTGAGAGTTGCGCACGAAAGATATATTCAAACGAAGACCACATCATCCGCCAACAGGATGAATGGACTATCGTAGCATTCTGTATTTACTTTGTGTTGTCAACCCGATTTTTAAATGTAAATATTTGTAGAGCTCCTGCTGACTTGGATCGATTCTTGTCCACACCGACCCCCCGTAGCAACAAGGATTGATTATCCAGGTACGTGAAAAAACACTCGAATAAATACCTGTTATAAGGCCGACATGACCGCATAGGTCGTACAGGAAGAAGATACGTAGAGTCAAAAAAAGAGCGACGAACTCTCTGAACAATAGTCTAAATATGCTTATCCATATGCCTTTTCAATTCGTATCCCTGCCAAGGTTAATTGGTTAAGTTTTAATGATGAAGCCATATGCCAAATATCATAATGCCATTTACATCATGGAGGTTAATGGCGTTAGCCGATGCGTATTCAATTCACTCATAATAATCTCTACTCAATGATACTGGAATAGAAAACGCAACATACAATTCATAATTTAAAACCTATTTTGCACCCTAAACTGATAGATTATGATAGATTATAGATTACATCGAGAAGCAACGACATAAGCTACGATAAGCTATGGAAATCATAATCATAGTTCACATACATTTCAATGCCTTCGTACAAGCATTATGGGCCCCAAACCTTACAGCAGCTCTTAATATTATTGTTATCCATCATCTAGACATCAACTGTCTTAGTTATTCACGCAATAACAGATCAACTAGTGTCTTTAAAATCTCAACCTGCTATGTTAAAAGAAAATGATGTTTCATACACCAGAGATTATAAGTATCAGAAAACACAATGCCAATTACGTACCTTATTGATTCTTTTTAATGCCATCCTCGATCTTTCTTATCTGCTTGCTTGTACTGCTGTACACAAAAGCACACGCACTTCCGTGACGGGGATGATATTGGGATGATGTTATAGGACTGGTGGCAGCGACTCTCCGCACTACCTAGGTTGAACCAACAAACAATCGGCAATCAGGGCTCGTTGCCAAAGCGGCGAGTTCGGACCGAATTTTTCTCGCGTACACGCGGTGTTTAATGGGTTTGATTGACGATAAGCCACGGGGGCGGGCGGGAGGACTGAGTTGATTGGTGATCACCCCACGCACTCGCTCTCCTGTCGATCAAAATTTGTTGATCTTTAAAACCGTGCCTTTTTTGATTTGCTCTAAGAAGCGTGGTCACACACAACTCACACAAACCGGAAACTGCTGCTTCCGCGTGCCTCCTCCTCTCTTCTGCGCTGCAGAAACTCAAACAATTTTCGCAACAAAAAAAATACACACACACACTGTCGTGCGGAGGTAAATTCAAATTGTTAGTCTCTCGTTCTCTCTGTGGGTTCTCACACCACCCGGTAGGTACACACTTCAGTTAAAAGGTCACTAAACGAATGACACGATGACACAGGGCAGTGATACGCGTGAGACGATGCGCATTTTTATAATGTGTGCAGCAGCAGCGGGTACGAGAGAGCATCAGGGCAGCAGAGGACGACGACGACGAGTTGCATATATAGTGTTGGCAAAGTTGAAGATCATGTGTTCCATCCCACAGCATATCCGGTGGTTACGTGATTGCGAACCGGAAAATAGATAAAAAAATTGAAGAAAAATATTATTAGAACATTGTTTGATTTTCTTATATCTAGGCTTAAGGTTATCGAGGTTATTAGTTTGAGTTGCATATGCATTGCTTGCGACGACGCTCTCCTCTTGCCAAGAAGTCCCGAGGCACGACGCATACCGATGACGAAAACATAACCTTAAATTGGGTTTGACAATACCTAGAATAGGAACATAACCTACTGCACACCCTTTATAACGAGCACACTTCTTCCCAAGAGACACAACTACGGGAAACGGATAAAAATTCTTGATATCTTTTGTTGAAAACTGGGGAAAAAATCAGCTGCATTTTGAATATGGATCCTATTTTCGACGACTCGAAGAAAAGACAATCATGACGACCATCATATTTGGGGTACACTCTGTCTGGTGTGTGTCCCGGCCACCGGGTCCATAGTATGTATGTGTATGTGTGTACGCATACGTAATTAGTGATTTTTCCTCTCATCCGCATTACAAGGGTTTGAGCCTATCGGCAAATACACCACGACACACAGTGGGGGTAAGATGATTTTTCCGCTTTTCTTTCCTCTCACCAGAGAAAAGATTTTTAGACTCGATGAAAAATCTTTAACACTTGAAGCTTTCTCCGTGTTCCATGTGCGTGTGTATGTAGGTGTGACATGAACAATAGGAGTAGTGAAACAGAAAAAATGGAATTTCCTTCAATAAGAAAATCAACTAAAAACCGTCGACACATCATACCACACTATTCTTCTTTTTCTCCTAGCTCGCTCACGCTTTCTTTCTCTCTCTATTCAACCTATCTCCCACTCACGTCGCGGTGTACTTCGCATGTTCGCCGTAGCGGTGCTGCTGCTGTTGCTCCACCATTCGCACATTACTGTGGAAAAAACTAGCCTACTCTTCAAAAAAGAACAGCTTCAATTTTTTTCGCCTACTCTAGATCGCCTTTAGTCTAATGCTATTACAAAGACGGTGTTAGAATGAACCCGCCATTGCCTAACCTCACTAAAAAGCGTTTTGCGTTGGATGATTGAAATTTGCAAAACATAGCCACCAGAAACCAGATATTAATGGATTCGTGGTATGTGCCCTCCCCTATACTTGTAAAGCAAATCTTACTTTACAGAGTATACAAGAGATTCCCGAAATTTCCTTCCTTTGTGGAATGCACACACAATTGCACTTTTTCACCATTAATATTTCACACACATTCACACAACATTAGCCGTGACGCGATTTCAAGAAAATAATGCTGGAAGAAACCCAGGGAAAAAGCGATGTGAGAGAAATTTTCTGAGCTTAGCTTTTTCTACTTCATTGAAACGTACCCACACACACGCACAGTATTTTGTAAGGTTCTTCACCGGAAAAGCAACAGCAGCAGTGTTGCAGAGATCGATTTCAAATATTCCCCGAAATTGTGCTTCCCTTTACACGAAAAAGCCCGTTGGCATGAATGAAAATGATGGGTGCGGATCATCACACCACCATGACACACGGTGCACCAGCAGGCGCGCACACGACACAGAAAGAGCCTTAAAGATTTCTACAGAATTCGATATGCGATTACTGGCACCACTTTTTCTTCGCCCTGTTTCCTCCGGCACCAAATCCGGAAAGGAGCTAGGGAAAGACAAAGATACACAATGGTTTAAACCATTGGAAAAGAATTACAATGAAGAAAAACCCTCGCTGAATCGATGTCCCTTCCGGAGAACGAAAAATTCGTGCCACACAACTCCGCCTTTCTAGGGAACTTCTGAAGTAGAATCCTCGATACCACACAAAAAAAGAATCACCACTCACTCGCAACTAACAGAAACAAGTACAGGACGAGAAATCGACAAAAAACTAACTGAAAATGCCTACAAGAAATGAAGTTTTACCGTGCGCAACACCACACACTGCTACTCTGCTGAACGACTCGAAAGAGATTATCAAGATGGCTGCGCGCACTCGATGGCGACGATGACTGGGCTTGAAAGAGGCAGTGAGACACGCATACACTCGTACACGGCGAGGCGGCCTTACAGCTCTTGACACACACTACGCGCACACACTCATAAATACAAGCGCACAGACCGCAACCCCAAAACGAAACATAGAGATAGTGTGAGCGAAGAAAGATACGGGACGTGTGTGTATCCAAATGAGTACGAGCGAGCAAGAGAGTGAGCTCCTTTATAAAGATCGGATTGTCCCTTCACGAATACCATAAGCCGGGGACAGTCAAAAGGCGAGCAGCTGCTCGAAAAATTGCACAGTCGTAATTTTCAACACACGCTATCACAAATACTTGCAAGCACACGCGCGCACAGTACTCCTAGACACGCACTGTATGGAACTAAAGAGAATGAGAGATTATTCCACGCACCCTTTCCGAGTAACATGTAAGGCGACTGTGTTGCCAAACGTCAAATCTGCGGCCGCAATAACACAAATGCGGAAAATGATCGCAGCTCTTTCAGAGTGTGTGCGTGTTTGTGCAGGCACGATGGCGAAGATGGACGAACAAACTGAAATTGCGGCCTTGCGTATACAAAGACGGGTTGGTTTCCTTTCCCGACTCGCCGAACGGTTATCTTATTTTCTAGACAAATGGCGATTTTCGAGAATGTAGGACGAAATTTTCGAAACATGAACGATGACAAATCAAAAGAAATTAAGAGGGCAATTCTAACTACACCTAAACATTGAAACCATGAGATGTAATTTTTGAGTAGCTTATCCAAAATTTATATAAAACCGTGCATAGATCTAATTTAGCCGGTTATTTCAGCTTGAGATTCGAAACACTAGACGGAACCGCAATGTATTGGTGTGTATCTGTGTATGGCTATGGGAGGGCCTATATTCCCTTCCTCGAAAGGAGCTTTTTGCATGGAAGGAAGGGAGAAAGTGTGACACTCCGTCTGAAGATAATTCACACCGAAACGGACAACACAACAGTAGCAGACAGCATCATGTGAAAGCTCACCACACTACTCCACAACCACCTCAACCACATTTCCCATTCGTTCTGATAATACGATGGCGAGATTTTTGTGGCCGTAAACGTTTCCTACCACACCGAAAAAAACTGGCCAACAGGGGGAGAAGGAACAAAAGATCAACCAATTTGCGTGAGAGCCAATGTACTGCAGAATTAAAACCACACGCAGGATCGCGAGGGACAATAGGAAAGGGCGAATTCTGAACAATACCTAATAACTACGGAAACTCTCTAGGGCTGCGCGAATGACTCTCCACCAAGTCAAGGTAAACACGTTTCACCATTACTTGATAAATTTGCACCACACACAGAAAATGGTCGCGTTTCTTCAGAGACTAGGGGATTTTATGTAGCAATTTTCGGGAATCTTTATGTAGCGCACACACACACACACAATACTCTAGAAGGTCTGCTGACTAAAAGTTAATATTCCTTCTTGTCCACCGCCAATTCGCTTACTTTCTTTCTCACTCACTATTTTGCTGATGGTAGGAGCAAAGATGGGAAAATTGTCACACACCGTCGTTTTGTCCTAGGTTTGCGCGATCGCGCTCACACAAGTTTCGGCACACAGGAACCGGAGAACTGAGAGACCGGGAGTGAGAAAAAACTGGAAAGCACAACTACTTGCAACCAGCTGGTAGGAATTGATAAACGAAATGGTACACCAATGGTGACGTTCCCGCAAGGGGGCGCGCGCGCTAGCTTGCTTTCGAATTTGCAGAACTACGGAGCAACAGCGGATTGGGCATACAACGCACACAATTTACACATCCATACATACTCACGCACTGACGCGCACGCACGCACACATGGGAGCGGGCGCGCGCAATCGCGCATACTCACATGCCGTGGACGGCGAACGCGAAACAACTCGTACAAGAATACAACTAAATACAAGGGAGAGAGCAAAAATTATTGGCAGGGAGAGAAATAGAGAGTTAGATAGAAAAAAGGAACCAATTCCCCCCTCTGCGCTCAGACCACCATACATCTACGGTGAAAATTTTACCAACTTCATTCTACTTCATACTCCCGGGTAACCCTACTTGCCGACATTAAGGTTCCATTATTTCGCGACCGGATATTCGCTCCCCCGGTGGGGCAATTTGCCTTTGGATCTGGTCCTAATTACCTTGCACACCACACCTACTACACACTGGGAGGATTGGAACGGGAAGATTACACGTACGAGAATCGATTTTGGGAAAGCGAAAAGATGAACGACGACAAAAATGGAATGTAAAGACCGACTTTCAGAAGAGCTGGAATTGGTTAAATTATTGTGTCGCAATACCTTTCAAACTTAAGCTGCTCTTCCGTTATGAGATCATCACAACCTCTCGACTGTTCGGCACGTTTCTTGAACTGTCTTGACTGTCGCACCGAAAGGCAGCACACCACATATCCCGTTGGCATTTTCTCCATCGTGCATCCCACTCGGGCGCACTGTAAACGCGCCCACCGCTAGATTGTCAAAAAGGGCTCTTCTGTCTGCGGTGAGTTTTGTGCTTGAGGACCAACCTCTTGCTTTCACACAAATGGCGCTCAGAACAGACACGCGTACCGGCTGATGTGAAGTAATGCCGAGTGTCTGTCTTGATCCAAGATCATTTTTGGCAGCCCGGAGCACATACACATGCAAAGAAAACTGCGCGAATCCGTACTCGAGATGAATGCGGTGGCGTTTCCCAAGTTACAACAGCAATTAATCCATTCGAGCAATTTTGACTATGACGGGCGGGTTGAATTTTATTCCTCCATATAGGGTAACTGTACCAGTATTGGACAGGTTAGTACGGCTGTTTCACAAAAATAGTTAAAAAAAATTATTTTTAGTGTTTATACATAAACATTTTCCAATTCTCATCCGGGCTGTCCGTCCGTGGCAAGGCCTGACTATCCGGCTACGTGTTAAAAATAAGTCTAGAAAGCCTGTGAAATGTTTTAACTAATGTAAATAATTAGTAAAAATTATTTAAAGCACTTTTCAACTCTTACATTCTGCAAACTGTTGATTAAAAGTACCTAAATAATTAATTTTATGTGGCCCATTTGGGTAATAATTCAGCCAGTTTTTGACATCTTCATGACGCACATTGGAAAAAATGCTGTCATTGACGAAAACATACATCCAGGCGGTTTTAGAAAACGGTTGCAGTTCACTTACAAAATAATATTTTACTGTTAGTAAGAAGCTTTATTCATGACAAATCTGCTTATTATAGGTACATACGTATTTTAGTATTTATTGGTTAAAACTTGGTAGAGTTTCGATTTAGT
>KB683690.1:6332-18511 GCA_000349165.1 Anopheles christyi
CGTTCGTTTTAATGTGTCGCGAGTTCAACGCCGTGTGTGATCGTTTTGAACATGACATGTCCCGCATCGCGTTTTACAATTGTATTCGTTCGGTGCGGCCCACTACGTGTTAATTTGTTGTAATAACCGTTATTTATTTTTATATGTAAACTGTGTAAACTATGTAAACCTTAAACACGCTTCGAGCGGGCCATTAATGGTCCGTTGAATTTAAATAAATTAACAAATTAACAAACTTTTTGTAATTTATGCTCTCAAATCTCAATATTTTAAGATCGTAAGATTTAGAAATAAAAGAATATTCATTTTTAAATTAAACTGGTAAGCGGAGGCGTGGTAAGCCCAAATTGAGGTGGCAAGATGACGTAGAGGCGTCCGCCATCAAGACCGGAATAAGTGATTTGTAGACGAAGGCGCGAGACCGTGAGCTGTTTCGGGGGCTTCTGTAGCTGATGAAGAGCCGAATAAGTATGTAAGTATTCGTTGGTTATAATCGGCTTTATATGAACTAAATGTAAAGTAAAACTACATACAAACCAGACATAGATTATGCACGATGATGTATCAAAGCGTAAAAAATCTCTTAACGGACCTAGCAAACTCGTTGACATTTTTACCGAGTGCCGATTGCGTCATAGTTTTGTTTGAGCCGACGCCAACGATAACGATGGGATATAATGAACGTTGTAAAAACAAGCACGTCTTAAATAAAACAATGGATGGAAATGACATTCGCAAGCACCATGACACAGCTATAATCGCCATCCGGAAGGTTCATTATAGTTCTGCACTTCCGCGTACCGTGGCCAAATACGATGCAACCGACTACGGCAAGTGCGCACTACTGAAAGCAATTAAAGTTATACGTTTGGCCGCGTCCGATTCCACTGCAGTTGAGATTGTAATCTTTGCCGGTTGGGGGCCGTTTCCGTGGAAAGGACCATCGGTAAGGTTTAATAATACGACAGACAATAAAAAAAAAAATACAAGACACACAAAAAAATCGAAACGTTTAAGACAAAATGGCGGTGTTGCTGAACTGGCAATGGAAAGGAGTGCCTTTGTCATAACAAAACAGGGAGTGCCAAGAAAACTGGGAAACGCACCAGCACCAGGGGACGCATCGCCATCGGTTAGTTCGGTTGGTTGATTATTGAAATTGGTTTAGCCCGTGAAAGGTTCAGGATACGGACGGCTGCCCGAAAACTGTCAGCTGCAAGCGCGCTTTCCTTGAAAAGGGGAAATGGGACATTTTCTTTGTTCCGACAGTACAACCAAACGCCGTATGCAGTATTCATGGACGGCTAGGTGAAATGCCACGAATGGTGCTACATTATTCATGCTTTAATTGACACCGAAGTGTCATGTTGTGTAAGTTATAATTTTCCTCACGCTCGCTCACTACTTTCTTGGGATTGGTCGTAATCGAACCACAGCCGGACTTGAGAAATCTTCTCCATTCCAAGGAAAGCAACTTTCGAACGTGTTGTATTTTTTTGTTCTTCCACAACGGTTCACTGTTACTGACAAATCGATTCAAGTTCCAGCACATGTCACGGTTGTCTCATTGACCGACGGGCCGGATTAGTTCTTCCTGGATGGGAAATCGAGGATCAAAGTTTTCTCTGGACAGCCACAGAAGCGCTAGCTTCAACCGCAAACGAATCTCGAAATATCTTTCGGGAAGAAGCAGGATCATGGAATCGACATGAAAAGATAACACCGGAACGGTTCGTCGGTAGCTTCTAACTGACAGTTCGGTACCGGATAGCGTGCAGTCCATCGCGGAATCCATTATTCACTAAACTCGAAGACAAGCGTAGGATGATTGTGGGTTTGGGCAAGTTTCATTAGAGCTGTCAGTGGCAGGACACAGCCCTGTCACCAATCCGCATTATGTCTGGTGATGTTTTTGTCCCGTCATTCAAATGCCTTTGTTCTGAAGGCGTCCTGGTGCGCGGCAGGATGTCTGACGAGAGCGTTTGTTTGTGATTAAGCTTCCGTAAAAGGGGATAGTTATTATATTTTAATGTTATGCTGGAAGCTTTCCGCTCATATCAGGTGATGGATGAAATATTGCACAAACAATACTAAACTTTCTGCTGGTATAAACAAAAGGCGTGGGAAAACTTACGATTGCTTAACAAAACACTTACCAGGTATAGTGCGGACGAATGTTCCATCAGTGCAGAACAGCAACCAAGGAAGGAGAATATCATGACCAATGCACCGGCACCAATCAGTATATACACTCCGATGTAGTACTGGTACACTTCCAATATGGCAATCCATTCATCGAACCCGGGCTCAGCACGAATAAAGATGGTGAATGCAAAAAGGCCAGCACCAACGATCTGAAAAACACACACACAAACAGAAGTAAACCGATACGATTAGAACACTTTTTCAGAACTGGGTAGAGTGTACGAAATCTGCACCTCAAGAACACGATTTAGATGGAGATAAGCTCCGACTGGCCACTTCTGGTGGCACACTGGTCAAATAATATGGGTAAACACCGCACAGCAAGCAAACCCGAATGGGTATGTGTAATGAAAAACAGGAAATAATTTGCATTTCACTGTGCTTACTCTCGACGTCTGTTTCCGGATTGCACTTTTTTCCTCTGCTTTCTCATTTCCTTTTGCCCCAGCGGGTGGCAATATTTTACAACTGCGCATTGCGGGTCGTATTGCCATCTTCGATTGTAATCCTTCCCCATGGGGAAGATTGCAAAGCAAGTGAAAAGAAAACATAAAAGTGTGCATTATGAAAAAAAAGAAAATTAAATGTGTGATAGAGGTTGAAACATTTGGGAATCACTTTACATTAAAATTTTTAGGTAATATATGTTTCCAAAGGTTCAGTCCCAACTTTGAGCTTAATTAATGATAAAAAAACCAAAAACTTTTTGTTTAAGAAGTATATATTTGGATTTAATGAACATGTATCAATTCATTTAAAATGTACAATATCTTGTCATTATTTGTAAATTTACATACATCAAGGCTTTTGATACATATTTTGTTGTTGAAAATTTCAATAAACCTCAACCACAAAAAGGCAAAAAATACTTGTTTATTTAGACGTACATATTTCCAACCTTACGTTTCAAACATTTCAAGCAATATATTACTTGATAATAAAACAAAAAATAACTTTAAATGACGATATAAACTAATGGTTAGGAAATAAATGTAATGTAACGAATTTATGATAATCATAATCACCAAAGTAAATTAATTTCGTAAACAATTTTTTTAAAATAATTATTCAATTTTTTTTTTAATTCATGACATTTTCCATAGTTGCGTCCGTTCTGCATGACGATTATTTTCACCGTAGCCAACTGTAACATTATTTCCTTACATAGTATTTCGCCAAACCTGCACCATTCCCTTTTCCGTGAATCTTGGTTTGAACTAAGGTTTTTCCTAAACTTCCCATAGTTCCAATAGTCTCCACTCTCGATCGACCATGAACTACCAGGCGTCTCCATGATCAACCACTCCCATGAGCAACCGGGCGTCTCCATGTGCCAAACACCTCCCGTCTGACGTACCGGCCGTTCGCAACGTTTGCATCAGCAACCACAAGCAGGCAACCGTTAAACAACAATACAATTTATCTCTGTTCCACTGTCAAACTGGCACAGAAGTGAACGTTTGCTGAAATAAGCCAGCGTGGTGTACTTTTTTCGGTTTCTTTCCATTTTCTCTTTCCTTTACCAGCAGTGGAGTATCCAGTTGACTGTATACCTCAACGCGTGTGGCAGGGAGAAAACATTATGTAAAGCAGCATGAAGTGAGCATTTTCGTGCTGTTTCTTAAACAAATGATAGTTTCCATTAGCTGCGAGAATATGGAAGCTGAAGGTTAGCAATTGGTGTCCAGTCTGGCCAGTGCTGCCAATAAGTCGTGTGGGAATAGTGTGGTGCACGTTCTGCATCGCTTATCCGTCGCAAGAGCTTCTTTGCTTACCGAAACACTACTGAGAGTCGGCGCATCGGTTTTATGCATGGATGGTTGTTCTTTTTTTCATTCATCGATCCTTTATGGGAAACGATTTACATTTCCCAGTTGCAGGAAAGCGACAAGAGACACCGACTGGGGTTCTTTTTTCTGCTTACGTGCTTTGGTTGAAAGATCTTGTTCATGTACTTCAGTGCAAAGATACCACTTTATTTCGGTGACATTGGTTGAGGAATAATTTCAGTATGCATTTCGTTACACATTAACGGTTGATTTTTAATGTTAGTTTCACCATCTTTTAAACGTGTGTCGCTTATATTTGAAGCCTTTTTTTTGTAGTTCATACAATATAACAATTTTATATGTAACACTTCATAAGGTTTTTTTTACATTTTATTATTGAATGTGTCAAATGGTAAGATTATTATGTTCCCATGATTAAGAATATCTTTTTCATATTATGTAACTACTGAATTGGAATTGTAAGGGTCTTCTCAAAACCATTTGTATTTAAAATGTTGCATATCGTTTGCTGAATAAAATTCTTTCTATATTTTTATTGTCAAAATGACGCTAGCTTAAACGAGCTCAATTTAAAAACATCCACACCAAAAGTGCTGGGTCGAAAATTGAAATTTCCTGAACTAAACAATGTGTGACTACAATCCCATGATGAAATTCAAATGCGAACGATTTTCGAACGAGCCAATGCTGGAAACTATGCAAAATTAAAACAAACCTATTTCTACTGATTTTTATCTCAGCCACACACGATGATCCTTGCCCACTTTTTCTTCATATGACACCGACCATCCCACGGAGTTTTGCTTATCAGCTGCCAACAATCGGAGGTGTGTTCCGATGGCCTTGCTCCCCGTGGGTTAGGTGTGGCTTAGCAAGGCATCAGACACCAAAAAGTGTAGGTTTCTCGAGCACCAAACCTCATTTCATATGCATTGAAATGGAAAGTTGTGTCGAATTTTTAATCAACTCTTGAATTATCATTCAAGCAGGTTTTATACGACGGACTGCAAGCAAAACTAAAAAGGTAAAGAAAAAAAAAGCCCCGTACGAAGTATGACAAAACGCATCGCAGCCATCCTGTGGTGATTCAACACAATCCGATGAACGAACATCTTTCTACGACAGTGTGACCATTCGCCCCGAAATCTGTCATATACCTGGAGGAAGAATAGGCTCGATTCTGTGTCTCAGTCCAACGAATTCCCAGCAGACTGTCCAGCCTCGGAATGAATGAAGGCGGTGGCTCATTTATATTCATCACATCATGTGTTGGGATCGGCCTTTGGTATTCATCTGCTCGCGCAAATGTCGATCTGATGCGATACTCGTTCCTTGCACATTAATGTGTCCGTGCACCATCCGCTCGGGGGTAAATGAATGATTTCACCTCGATTTACACATGTATTTATCCTTGAACCAATACTACTACAGAATTGGCTTGATTTGCTCATTTTCATGCGTAACTTTCATTGAATTCCTTTCCATAGGGAAACAAAACCCATCGACGAGTTTTGTGCTCAATCCTTTGGGAGCACAATTATTCGTAAATTTATCTATGGCCTCCGGATTTGGCTGGGAAATCGAGCTTTCCTTTTCGATGGAGATACAGATTTCCGGTTCAGGCAGGGTAGGTTGATTCCCATGACTAAACCCAAGGGTTCACCACCCTACGCTGAAGGCCGTATTCAGGCCAACACTCTGAGGGCAAACCCATGATCCTTTGGTCATTTTCGGCTTTTTGACAAGTGAGTAGAGGGTAATGTAAGAAAATATAAATTTCACATCACACCCGAAAAAAAGGGACGACACAGACGCAGTTCCCTCCAGGGGATATTCGTACGACACCATCACCCTGCAGCCCTAGCGATGAACGTGAGCACACCCAGAGAATCGTGAAGAAATGGTGAAAAGTTATTTTATTTAATAGAACTAAGCCAACCCTGAGGTCTTCTTTACAAAAAAAAAATGTGTGTGGGGAGTGGAGAGGGTCTATTCCTTCCAAACGTGAGGGTTGTCGTTACTGCTTTATAAATTCTGGACACATCGCTATCGCTGAAACGATTCACATACTAGCATCGTATTTCGGTGGTGTGTATTATAGTTTTAGCCCATACATGTACGGCGACGAATCGGCTTCGGGGGTATTTCCATTAAGCGCTTTAAGATGGAAGCTGGCCAGAACGGGTAAAGAACCGTCTGACAAATGAAAGGCCTATTTTCTCTGTTCTGCCCTGGGACGCCATAGTATGAAACTCATCTACATCCTTTCTCTTCGGGCATGTCGCGTGTTGAAGCAAGTTTCGCAGCAACTGAAGCACACACTTGACGTATTCGGACGCAATATTAAGCCCCAAAGGAAAATGGTCCTACTAGGAAGTCATTTCGGGGTGTGTAAATAGAATCAGAAGGCATTTCCACTCATCACTCGCACTAAATTGGCTTTCGATTGGGAAGTTGCTCATCAAGCAATCTCCTCAAGCCGGTTTGAAAAATCGAGCAATATAGTGCTGTACAGCGAGTGAGCGGTCCTTTGATTGAAACATAAGAATAGGAACCTTATGTTTGAAAAAGCATGATAAAAACCCTATCCCAGTTCCAATCGAAACACGATCGAACGGAGGTGTCCCAGGGTGAAGCGAATGTAATCACCATTAGGAGAATATTTTCACTTCCAAAAACTGAAAATGGAAATAAACTTGGCTTCTGTCTACTGGGATGGGATGGGATGGGTAACTTAAGGGACCGGAATCACGGTGCTCAAGGATGGATGGTATACGATATCCAGCAGGCAGCAGTATAAAACCGATTCGTCCCAGTTTCGTAGCGCCCTTTCCTACCAACTTTTTTACGTTACGAATTGACTATGTGGTTAATGTGAGGAAGGGTAGAAAAAGGGACTCACAAAAGGGAAAGGACATCAGTTGAGTGGTGATGTATAATGCCTTGCTTGATGGAAGTGGGATTGGCCCCTACCTTGCAGGGACTTTTTATCGAAGGACGAAGGAGAAGACAAAGCTGAGCGATTCAAACTCACCCAACACTATCCCACCTCATGTTACCGACTGACCTCTGCTTTAGCCCAATCGAAACATGCAAAACCTGATGCGAGGCACAATTGGGGTTGTCCTTCTATTATTCATGCGATTGTCTCTAAAATCACGAAATGAGATTTATTTCAAACCATCCCACTTCACCCCGTCCAGTACGGTTGGATGGTTGGTTAGCTGGTTGAGCAGTAATAGAGAAATTGCTTCCCGCTTGCACCCATACCCATACCATACCTTGCACGCAGATCGTACCATCCGGTTAGTTTCATGTGCACAATCTGTCAGACGAACGAGCTGCCATCATAGAGCGGAGTAGTGGGGATTGTTATGTTTTCGGTCGGCTCCAGCGCAACCTACCGGCATCCGCACTTCTCACCAACGAGTGCTGGGTTTTTTGGACTGGTGAATTATTAACATTGGCTTCCCTGCTTTCCTGGGAATCCTTGCCAATTGAAAGTATTTGAGTGGATTTACTGAGCCGTTGAATTCATTTGGTTTGTCTGAGAATAGCTTCGAGCCCATCTTTATTTTTAACCCCGGTAAAAGGATAAGGATGGGAAATGTGAAATGATTATGATCGGACAGATCTGGCAGATATGAAGATTGTGTCGAATTTATGCAATCATTAGCATATTTTAAAAAGATGAATGGTTGGAGTAGCCGGATGCTGTTACTCCGAGAATATGCTTAGTAAAGGGGTTTTTATTATGAGACAACATTGGGCTGCCAAGTTGTTGTGGAGAAAGCTTAGCCTATTCATACGGTTGATGAAATTTAGCATATAAGTGAGCTTACACTTAACCGAAGAAAAGGAAGCATATCCTCTATGTTAAATAATATTTTTTTTGAACTATCTTTCCCTTTTTTGCGGCTGAATATGTGCGATGTTTTTAATAAAATCTACAAGATTTACTCACCAATAAACATGTCTAATCTTTCAAAGTTATATTGCTGTTGTGCACCATTTTACGAGTTCTAAATGCCATAAGAATAAAGAGCTTTAAAATATCAGTGTGAATGGCTATGCTTTCAATTTAATTTTACTACCTAACTAGATAACTTATTAAGAGCCAAAGGACCGAATGGGAATCGAGCTGAAGCCATCAGTCTCTCTCTGATTGCTTGTTAAACATTTCAATTATCAAACAAATCCTTTCGTGGCTCTTATAAGGATATTGTGAAATGTCTTACAAAGCATGTGGTGTGCACAAACGACACTCATGCGAAAGAAAATTATTGTTTACCAGCTATAGCTTTATATCATGAGACTATCAATTATACATATTCCAGAAAATGCAAATCGTTGTACTGAAAAAAAAAACGGAACACTACAAATTTCCCCAATCAAAAGGCAACCCAACATGACATCACCGAGTGCTATGTGGAACCATCAAATTGTGATGACAAATTAAATCATTTCCCGCATCATGGTGCATGTGGTTTTGTCTGGTACGCGGCAAACAATAACTGCAAACGATCGCACAAAACCACCGGCAGCATTGGTCACTGAAGCAACCCAACCGTTTTAGTGTCACTAAGTGGTCAATAGTGATAACGCAGCATCTCCACGTATTTTTTTCGCACGTTTTTTACTGTTCATCTTCGTTTATCTTGCATCATCCAAAGGTTTTGTATGCATCGACGCCGGAACAATGAAATTCGATTAAAATTTTATTACTTTTCCAATCAGTCGGTAGGCTTAAAGTGAAAGCAAAAGGTTGTTGTTTGGGGTTGGAAAACCATGGTGTACGGATGTAAAGGTTTTCATGATATTTTTGTCATTCATGTTACAAACACATAAGCTACAATTCACATGAAGTTTTCCATCAGTCGTTGTTTTTCTTCTTCTTTTTTTACAACGACAGTGTAACAACGAGCATACCCATCATGCCAGCCCAGTCCGGCACCGTGGTTCGTACGGTTTGAGTTTCTGACCTGCCACGATGCTTCAGCATATTCTGTTTTTTTTTTTGTGTATGTCCCCTTCACACCATGTTTTACTGCACTCGGTTTCCGATGTCATATTGTAGCTCATAAATAACATTTTCGGTATGTTTGCCGGTTGTAGTGTGAGCGGTTGACAGTTTGGTTCTGGTTGGTTGTTATTACTATTTTTTTCGTAGTTATTGTACGGTGTTGCAATTTTTCCTCGATACCACCACCGGAATCCTGTACTAAATGTTGCGTATGAATTGTCGGTGCTTGAGGCAGCAGCGTAGCAACGGTGGCAAACCAAAATGACCACCAAGCTGGTAGCGAAAATCAAACACTTGAAGCGTTAACGCATGGTTCAGTGGCGCAAGAGCCAAAGAGCCAAATAAAAACCCAAACTCTCAACAAGTCAAAACTACCGAAATCCGATATCGGTAGAAAATGAAATTGCTTCCTTCAAACTGGGAGAGATTGCTTGCATGGAAAACACGGTGAAAAAAAATCCAAGAGCTACTATGAGGGAGGAGTTATGTGTTTGTAAATATCGGTATAATGGTATAACTATCACTTACAAAACCACTCGAAGCAAGTATTGAAAATATTCTGCCAGTCCAATAAAACATTTCTGCACCCTTTCATAGTTCGAAGTGAAGGGAAGGCTACAGGATAGCGACTAACGAGAAAAAAAACCCAGAAACCACTCCAGATTCGAATAATGCTCGAAAATGATTGAAAAATGTTTGACTCACAGTTCTCCGGACCAGTGAAGTCAACTCCGTAACGTCCATCAGTGAAGAGATGAAAATTATTGATCCCAAATACATCCCCCAATCCTCGAGACCGGCCAGCTTCACCAGACTCGCTCTCACCCTGCACGTATATTGATAAATGCTTGATGGGGTTTACTTTTTGCAATAACGCCTATAAATCATTCATCGTAGTCGTGTGCAAAACTCGAGCACATCGTCCTTTTTTATGCCGGTGATGATCCCTAGAGAAGGAGCAGCAACTGGAACGTACGTACCATATAAAATACCGATCGTGCCAAAAATCCTGATGAAGAGGAGGGGTGGCGGGCGGCCAGGTCAAAGTGTGTGCTGCGTGGTTGGTATTAATGGTGAAATTGAAGCGGAGTTAGTTCGAACTCAAGCTAACGAGTTTCCTTTTCTTCGATGAGCGATACATCACTTCCAATTTGCGAAAAATTACGAGTTGCTCCAGACGACTTTCCCGTTTACATTACGCTAATTGTGTGCTGTATCATTTTCCTCGAACATTCCTGCTGATCTCTTTCAATATAAAGGAGAATATTCATGATTCAAGGATCTTTTTTTTCCTAGAAACTATTCTTTACAGAATCATAATTTAACACACTCTTGCAAACGTGATGCAATCAAATCAACAACACACCGTGTTTTCCATAAACTCTTGCAAAAGAGTTGTTTTTTACTCGTTTGTGCAATAAACGCAATGGAAACAGGAGTGCATAGTAACAGTAGTTGTGAGCGTGGTACAATTCAAAGTTAAGCGCGTACCCATAGCTCACTCGTGGAAGGCGTATTTGTTGAGTTAAATGTTGTTTGCGCGATATAGTAAATGATTGTTTTTATTGTAGCAGTGACAAATATACGGTAGCAGAAATTTAGGCCTTTATTTAACCAAACAACTTATGTGGGATTTTTTTATGTACTACATGCTGAGAAGTGTTTCTGAAGTGAAAAGATAAATTAAAAAAAAAATAACATGAAACTATTTATAATTTGTATGACTCAGGAGCCTTTGCCCTCGGAGCAACGTACAATTATCATTATCCCATAGAATGACCACATTTCACAACTTTCATAACTTTCTTTAATTCAACTTTCAGCATAGACGAAGCAGACTATACCGTCAGTCATACCAAATTTTACAATTATCATCTTTCATTAGCTTTGAATGTCCCCTATCAAAAATCTAGACACCAAAAAGCCTGATATAAGTTTCTTCTTGTAAGGGAAACCTCCTTCCGTATTCCATGAATGTTAATTTATTTCAGAACTTTGCATATGCACGTTAGACAAAGTGTTTGTTTTACAAAGTGTCTAATGACTGGCTAGGTATAAGAAATAATTATTTTAAAAAATAAATAAAATGGTTTGGGTGCTAGTTTACGAGTTTTCCACACATTTTTAAATTGTTTGTGTTTTTTTTAAATAGAGTGCATACAAATTAAATAGAAAACGACAAACCTATAATTCATAAACCAACCCACAAACTGATACACCAACATCGCACCAGGAAAAAGAGAAAGCACGTCATAAACCATTCTCCAAAGTGTCGATTCCGGTTCCACATCCTGTGGGAAATTTATTGAAATCAATTATAAAGTAGCTAGGGCAAAGAAAAAAAAAACAAAACAAAACGTGCATTCATATATAAAGCCACAATGTGCTAGCACAACATTAACTCTACCCATCTTTTAACTTGCTTCATATGCTTCCCTAAGACATACAAAACAAAAAACCAACCCAGCCACGGCCTGTGGCGACGGTGATGAAATATTCAGGAAACAACCTGTAAAACTCAACAAGTTATGATTTGCCCACGGTATCCGGATGGATTTTTTCGCTTAGCAGCGTCAACCGTCGCATACACACAGCAGTGAATGTTTTGCTAATTTCATTTACACCATCCAAGGCGGTGGCTGTCCCTCGGACTGGTGGGACTAGGATCGACCGCCAAAAGTCGTAAAGTAAACGGTGGCAGATGATTAAAATGCTGGAAATATTATGCCTAACGATGACCGAGCAGTACACCCGGTGGCATAATTTTGGTCCCGTGCTGGGGAAAGCGTGTGGCAGGGATTTTTTGTTTGTGTGTCAATAAGAAAGGGATCACCCAACAGGGTGGTTCTAAATTAGTGAATACGGTGGCCGGGTGTACCCACCTTACCCTCCTTCGTAGGAAAAAGGGATGTTTTTTATGTGCGTATTTAGTTTTGCATGTCACGATGTTAATAAAAACATAACCCTGAATTCAACTGGACGTGTTGGACTGCAAAGAAGGCAAAATGAAGCCATTAAATATCTCTTTTGATTATGAGCCTTGCATGCTTTGTACGCGAATAAAGTGAGATGTTTTTGTTTCAAAAGTTTACAACAACAAAACATAATAAAGCAGTACTTTTGTTGTGTGATTCAAAATAGGAATTTTTATCGTTGTTTAA
>KB683701.1:0-15534 GCA_000349165.1 Anopheles christyi
CTGCAATGAAAGGATTACAATAAAATTAAACATTTTTATCACTTTCCATCCCTTAACAACCGCCGATTTATACTTCACACAAAAAGAGAGAGAGAAAAGAGAATGTTTTCGCACGCGATTTGCGCGATAAACAGAGAAAGCTGCTTGTTGTTTACCTGTACGCAGAGAGAGAGAGAGAGGGAGAGCGATTGCTTTGTGCAACAAGCCACAGCGCAACAGGTAACATCGTTTGCCAAACATGAAGCGCCGCACAGTTTTTTCTCTCGAGAGAGAATCTCAGCGTTTATGGGTGTGTGTACAATGTGTTTTTGTAGTGCCGCGTCAGTCATGCGTGTATACGCTCAAACAGCTGCTGTGTAAAATAAACATACAAGCAGCAGCAGCAGCAAAGGGGAACAGGCCAACAATTTCTATCACCAGGCCAGATTTGCGAAACACGTCGTCTGTGGTGGAGCCTTCTGCTCCGAGAATTGACAGAACATCCCACTCCATCGTGATTTGCAGTTCGTTCTAATTGCTTAGTTTATAAGGTGGATAAAAATGCACCGACCAAAGACGTGAAAGTGTTTCCGTGTGGCAGATATATCTGGCTCACAACACACCCGTGTGCCGTGTTGCCCATTACCGATGTAGTGATTTGCGTTGTGTTTTGTTACTGTACTGCCCTTTGTTTCCCTTTTGTTCTATCATGCCCGTTAGTCCGGGCGAAAACAGCTTTATCATTTGCTTTGCCACCCCCTACCATATGGCCCGATAGTGAATGTGCTGGATGCTCTCCGACCTCCGGACACGCACACACACACACACAGACACGCACTTACACCCATCCCATGCATTTCCGCTGGCTGCAGAAAGCGAAAGCTGTGTGCTGCGTGACCAGCTAGCGCGTAACGCATCGTAACGTAAACAACAATTGAAATCTTGTAACTGCCACCGTCCCCAAGAGGGTCAATTGGGGGGGGGGGGATCGGTTTTCCATAGAGGAAATAAAAACCCGTCACAACGATGCCTTTCTGCTGTGGTTGTTGCTGTGGTGACTCTTCGAACAGATACGAATATCGCCCAATTGGATTTCCACAGCAACGTAATGCTTATAGCTTGTGATTGTTTTAAGTAAACGTTAGTAAGCGCAGCCTACTAACAATATCCTTCTGCGTTTTCTCCCTCCATTTCAGCAAGTGGTTTCGGTGCTCGCCATGTACAGACACTGTTGCTATTTTTCGGCCTCACGGTGGCCTACGCACTGCGCGTTAATCTATCCGTCGCGATCGTGGCCATGGTCGATCGGAATGCGGCCAACAAGGACTACGAAGAGTTTGATTGGGACGAGGAAACGAAATCCTTCATCCTGAGCAGCTTCTTCTGGGGTTACGTCGTGACGCAGATCCCGGCTGGGCAGCTGGCGCAACGGTACGGGCCCAAGATACTGCTGCTACTTTCGATCGGCATCTGCTCGGTGTTGGCCGTTTTAACGCCGTTTTGTGCACACGTTGGTGATGCAAAGGTAAGATTATTTTTCTTATCCTCTTCTTCGGTTTAAATTATGTTTAATTTCTCCCTACTCTTTGCGTTACAGGCAGTGATGGGCCTTCGGATAGTGCAAGGCTTAAGTCAGGGCTTTATCTTTCCCTCCACCCACACGATGCTTTCCCGGTGGGCACCAGCCTCCGAACGGGGCCGGCTCGGCACTCTCAGCTACGCCGGTTCCCAGTTCGGCACGGTTATTATGCTGGCCGTTAGTGGCTTCCTCGCTTCCTCTAGCATGGGCTGGCCGAGCATATTTTACATTTCCGGTGCGGTTGGAATGCTGTGGGCGGTGGTGTGGTTCTTCTACGGAAGTAACTCACCGGCTGAGTACCGTGGTATCGCACCGGAAGAGCGTGAATTTATCGAGAGCTCCTTTGGGCCGCAGGATCACAGCCGCCGAATCGTTACGCCCTGGGTAGCAATCCTAACGTCGGCCCCAATGATTGCGCTTACGATCGCGCACATGTGCCACAACTGGGGCTTCTGGACGCTGCTGACCGAAATGCCAACGTACATGAAGGAGGTGCTCGAGAAGGATATCAAGAAGAATGCTCTGCTATCCTCGCTGCCGTACCTTGTGATGTGGATGCTTAGCTTCGTGTTTAGTCTGCTGTCAGATTTCCTCATCAACCGTCAGTATCTGTCCCGCGTTGTCAGTCGGAAGCTGTTCAACACGATTGGGCTGTGGGTGCCGATGGTGGCGCTGCTTGGGCTAGCATTTGTGCCGAAGGGTTCTTCGGATCTTGCAATCGTGCTGCTTACGCTGGCCGTCGGCATCAATTCGGCGACCTACTTGGGCTTCCAGGTGAACCATATCGATCTCGCCCCGAACCATGCCGGCACAATGATGGGCATCACGAACTGTGCCGCCAACATCATGTCCATCATTGCGCCGCTCATCGTCGGGCAAGTGATAACGGACGCGGTTAGTATTTTAGTGCCATTTTTTATCCTTCGAAATTGACCTTTATCGTCTCGTCGGTTTTTTTTTTTCTTTCTCACATTCAGACTGATCCACTTCAGTGGCGCCGAGTATTTTACATTGCAGCCGGTGTGTACTTCTTCGGCAATCTTGTCTTCATCATATTTGGCAAGGCTGATACTCAGCCCTGGAATGAGCAAGAGTCTCCTATTCCTCGTACCGTCTCCAATGCAAACGGTAAGCACGCAGTATGATGGAAACTTTCTCTGACGTTAATAACATTTAAAATTGCCCCATCCTTTTAGACACCCAACCTGCCCGAAATGCAAACAACACGACCGAAGGCAACGATAATCATAGCGATTAAGTACAACGCTGGGCTCTTTCTAGTCCGGACACCCACCCACTTACACTAGGGATGTCAACAAATACGCTCGCAAAACACAAACCGACCATCATCAAATCGAAATATCAATCCGAAGACAGGAACTGCGTTACAGGAAGTGAATACTGCGAACTGCGATGGGGAGTGGTAGAGAAAGGCGGAGAAAATATTTCTTGTTATAGTCATATCATTTAGTATTAGTAAGGAACAAGTACGAAACAGGGATGTACACTACTGAAATCCCAAAAAGGGTGGGAATAAATCATTTTATCGAGTAAAGCGTAAAAAGGGGGAACACGATGTAAAAGGGGGTTCAACATAAGGAAACCTTTTGCTAATGTGTTGCTTTTTTTTTTGTCCCTCTAGCTGAATGATGCAGCATCGTTGAAAGATTGGCTATATTTATAAACCGTTATGTAAATGAAAATAATAATAAAAAAAAACAATGAATACGAAAAAATACATTTCAAAGCCTTAGCGAACACGTGCCGTGTAAGAGGGAACATGAGATCGGTTGTACTTTGAAGCTAAGCTTTATAGTAGCTTTTTGTTCACTTTACGCCCCACTTTAAGAATCACGTAAATCAGATACATGCTGCCAATCCAGCTGACAACAATTGTGGCAGGTAGCACAAAGCTATACGAAGCACTATTTCCCACCGGAATCAGGACACTTATCACCGTAGGAAGGTTCTACAAAATAAAGGGAAAATGCTTCAGCATAGGGTCGAAATTTGTAAAATACCCAATTCCACCTCTTACATTGAATTCCATTTCGTCCCATTCGCACAGCTCGGCCTGGTTAAGCTTATCGTAGTCTTCGATCTCCGAGCTGTCCGAACAGGGTAGCGTGGCCCTTCCCACCGTGCGCAGTGGATACTTGCTCGCGTGCACATTACTACAGCGCACATACAGTGTTGGGCTTTCCACTTGAATCCGTTCGAATCTGAAAGTAAATAGAACGGTGTTTAAAAAACATGTGCACAAGATAACGACACCAGTCGGTACACCTACTTGCGCCCGGACGGATCGTGATAGCGGAAGTGTATTGGTAGCGTGATGTTGATTTCTCGCCGTACCGATTCGTACAAGTACACGGTAAATGGGTCAGACTTGCTGGCCGGTTTTTCCACATCGACGTACAAAGGCACGTAGCTGTTGATTTTGTGGAACCGCTTCAGATCCACTAGCTGGTCCGTGTTGACGTAGATAGCGGCCGGTAACTGCTGTACGAGCAAAAGCTCACAAGACATCCGACCAAAGCCACCGAACCGAAGGCCGTAATGTATATCACTGGGAATGCGACATTTTGCAAATTGATTCCTATTCAACGCAAAACATGAAAACTTTACTACTTACCGATGAAAGCCACTGTTGTGGATGGCAACGTTCAGAAAAGCGCTCAATGCTTCCGCCGTTGAGATGAAAACAAGCAACGCCAGTACCGCACTTATGGTGTAGATTGAGCTAGTAATTGAAACCATCTTAGGTTAACCCTTGCCAAACCGTGCTAGGGACAAACTAAACGTGATAGATGCCAATAAACAGGGAAATTAAACGATCCATTCGCAGAAGCACCAAGTGGGCTGCTAGTTGTACCGACTGTTTGTTTACTTTGATCTGCAAAGTGACAGCCGGTCGTTGACGTCAAGAGGCGTACTGTCACCGATTTGTTTATTGTTTTTTTTCTCTTTTCGGGATGTTATTGCACTTTTTCCACCAAAATCCGAATGGTTTTAATTTTCCGAAAGAATTTTATTCCATTACAGTATTCAGTATCGAGTAAGAATGGGCCAAGGAGAACGAATGATGAACAATAACTTAATTAGAAAATTCAAAAGGATAATCAGACCCTGTCTAATAAACGCAATTATACGCGACACACACATGTGCTGCACGCGTAAGCTTCTCGTATGCAACGTTCTGCACCTTTTAAATGCCTCACGAATTCCTTCCCAGGTCTGTTTAAAATTGATCCTCACCGCGAGCATACTCGTCGCGGAGCTTGGACAGTTTTGTCACCAGATCAGCGACGGTTACTTCTCCATGCACCTTGTTGTCCCGAGTGCGTACATTTACGGTTTCCGAGCTGCGTTCCTTTTCGCCAACCACTGAAAATGTGAAAGAAAAATATTAAACATCACACCACAATTCTAAATACACACTTCCTTACCCAGAATGAAGTTGAACTGTGCCAGCTGTGCGTTACGAATCTTCTTGTTCATGGTATCGCCCGCATCCAGATCTGCCTCGGCCATAAAACCAGCTTCATAAAGCCGCTGCCGTACCTTGTCCGCATAGTCGTCGTATGCCGGACCAACCGGGACCACCATCACCTGCCGGGGCGACAGCCAGAACGGCCACTTGCCAGCATAATTTTCCGTCAGAATAGCAATCATACGCTCCACGGAGCCAAGCACCGCACGGTGAATAATGACCGGCCGTTTCTTCTCTCCACAATCATCGATGTAGTTCAGATTGAATCGAATCGGCAATTGGAAATCGAGCTGAATCGTAGCGCACTGATGGTTCCGCTTCAGCGCATCCATGATCGTAATATCAATCTTCGGACCGTAGAATGCACCATCGCCCGGATTTTCCTTCCACGGTTCGCCAAACTTGTCCAGCGAGTCGGCCAGCGCCTTTTCCGCCTCATTCCACACCTCAATCTCGCCTAGATACTTTTCCGGCCGCGTGGACAGCACCAGATTGAACGTGAAGCCAAAGATGGTGTACACGTGCCGCAAAAAGTCCAAACAACCGGTAATTTCTTCGCGAATTTGATCCGGCATACAGAAGATGTGCGCATCGTCTTGCTGGAAACGACGGACACGCGTCAACCCTGTCAGTGCACCGGACAGCTCATTACGATGCAGCACACCGAAATCGGCCATACGCAGCGGAAGCTCGCGCCACGATCGATTGCGATGATCGAACATCAAACAATGACCCGGACAGTTCATCGGCTTCAGCGCAAACGTTTCCTTCTCGCTCTCGAACGAAAACATGTTTTCCGCGTAATGCTGCCAATGGCCGGACGTTTGCCATAGCTTCGCATTGTAGATGTTCGGGGAAATTACCTCCTGGAAGCCACGCTTCCGGTACTCATTGCGGATGAAGCCCATCAACGTGTTGTAGATATGGGCGCCCTTTGGCTGGAAAAAGCACGACCCGGGTGACAGCTCGTGGAAGAAGAACAGCTCCTGCTCCTTGCCCAGCTTCCGGTGGTCACGCTTGGCCGCTTCCTCCTGAATCTTTTCCCACTCCTTCAGCTGCTTCGGGTCGGGGAACGAAATACCGTACACGCGCTGCAACGTTTCCGCGTCCGCCTTGCCCTCCCAGTAGGTGGACGAATTTTTCACCACCTTCAGTGCCTTCACCTTGCCCGTATTGCGCACGTGCGGACCACGACACAGATCAATCAGCGGACCGCACCGGTACACCGTTGTCGTCTCAGTAGTAACCTTCTCGTTCAGAATGCGCACCTTAAACTGGTTGTACTCGAACATTCGTAATAGATCGGCTTTCTTCATCTCCAGCCGCTCGAACGGTTGCTTCTCCTTTACGATCCGCTTTACCTCCGACTCGAGTGCACCGTAATCCTGGTTGGAAATCCCACTACCCTCCAGGAACATATCATAGTAGAAGCCATTGTCGATCGGCGGTCCATAACAGAGGTGTCCACAGTAACGCTTCTCCATCGCTTCACCCAGGATATGGGCGGAACTGTGCCAGAAGACGGCCTGTGCGTCTGGATCGTCAAACTTGAGCAGCTGCAGCTTGCAGTCACCCTCGAGCGGACGATCTAAATCCCACAGCTCGTTGTTAACGCGCGCGATTACGGTATTGTCCGCCAAACCCTGGCTAATTCCGCGAGCCACTTCGTACGGGGTCGTCTGCCAGCTTAAACCATCCACCTGCTTGCCATCCGGTAGCGTGACCTTGATTGGGGTTTTCTCTCGCTTTTCCAGATCCTCCTTGTACTGAGCCATCAGCTCATCGTAGATCTTAATCCGGTGGTCAATAAATTCCGGACCATCCTTCATTTCTGGGCCATCACGCGAAGCTTGACCTGCTGGTGCGGGTGCTGCTGCTACGATTGACAGAAATAAAAGGTAATTATTGCATCAGAATAGTTTAGCACACTATTAATTACATCCGCCCAAGCACTTCACTATCATGCGTCATACTGAATGGGCTACACACCTTTATCTGCAGCTGCATTCTTCTGTTTCTCCTTTTTCGCCTTGCTTGCCTAAAAGATTCGATAAAAAGAAAAACGTGTTAGAAGCGAGGAGGACACACCAATCCATTATTTAAGCTTTTTCTTAAATAAACAACCAAATAAAATTGTTTCCATTGTACCGCCTCGAGCCCCGAGTGTGACGTTAACCGTGTACGCATTTTTCAAAACAAGCCACCCTTCCCCATGCACTTTCAACAGGAGAGAAAGAGGTTATGTCACTCTGTTGTACGCTACACGGAACACAAGCGGAACCAGGGAACGTAAAAGAAGCAACGAAAAGAAACACATTCTAACTAAACTGAATTGGCTTTCTGGTGTATTCAAGGGCCAACGAACCAGTGTTGCAAAGAGACGATTATTCTGCGGCGTTTGCTGACTTCCCAGTGTAGGTTGCGCTAATCGATGCAGTTGCCGTAACTTCAACCATTCCCGGCTGCCACTACCACGATATACGACGATCGGTCCACCAGCGACCAGCGACCATCGGGCCGAATGGCGCACAAAAACACCCACTGTCTGTTGCATTTCCGCTTAACTGTGCAGCCTGCTTTTAGTGTTCATTTATCCTTTGCGTTTACAATTGTGTGCACACTTTTCCTCACTGCAACCACCGCACGCAGCGCGAAACACACACGTTGGCAGACAGAGTCAATGCGCACCGCCACACTGCGCTTGGGATAGAGAGTAGAAGGGAAGTAGAGGAAAGTGATGTTTTTTGTAACTCATGCCTTTTGCTTGTTCAAATCCATGCTTGCCATCTCGGCGGTTGGTGCGTTTTCCGGCATTTTCCTCACCGACGATACACGGGCACACTTTTCACGCAAATCTAAATCAAATCGATTGGTAAAGTAAACCCTTTTCTTCGGTGCTCGGTGCTGTCGTGGGATACGGCGTTGACTGACAGCTGAAATGAACTGTCAAATTGCGAAACACAGACCTCAAGCTTCGTTTACATGATGGCAGCTGGAGCTGCATCTAATTCACGTTTGATCGATCGATTTTTGTGTATTCGTTTGCAAATAATTTACCTCTAAAAGTGATTCAATGTAGATATTTTAAACAACTGGAACATCATGAACAACATTGATTTCTTTTTCTGTTCACATGCACCCACATACACTCATTCGCACCGAATAATAAAACATTGCGGTACAGAATCGTCTCCAGTGGATGCACTTTTCAGCACACGTATTGCATCATTTTAGGCGCATAGGCTTTTCATCCCCACTCAGTCTGCACTCAGCATAAAAGCAGCTCTTTTTCGGGAATGTTATTTAAAGTCAACATACAATTGTATTGTCAACATTATGATGTTCTCGTAAAAAACTATTTATATGTCTCCAACACCCAGCGGACACCGGGTAGCCATTGAACGTCCGCATGTGATGTGTGCTCCTACTGAACATTCCACCACCTTCTTACCTTGTTGTTTTTGCCCATTATAAAAGCGTTTATTTGACGTCGTTGAATGGGAAAATGCTTCACAAAGTGTAATCAATCTCGTGCGAACACAATCACTGTACTGGACTTTGTTTATATTGGAAGAATTGAAGGAAAATCTAAACAAACAGTGGAACTAGGACATTCCCGTTTTGCTCGCTGCAGATCTATGAATGGTTTTGACAAGAACGAGTGCGCAGAATCCGAATATGCCAAAACGGGCAATTGTTGCCAAACTGGCCAAACACATTAAACAACTTCCAAAAAATATTAATAATTATTATTCAGTGATTATTTAAAACAATCAGCTTAATTCCAATGCTCCCTTCAAGTATCTTAACATTTTCAAATTTTAATCCATTCGAAAATTTACGGTAATGACATTTGATGAAGTTCCCCTTAATTGTTCCTCCCAGAAAACACATCCCCTTTATCCTTTGTATTTGTTACTGACCTACCGCATCGATCTGTCCAGTTCCAAAACAAATCCCGCTGCTGTACTCTTCCCCCGTCGCAGCACAGCGTTGGCGCAATCCGACCGGTTGTCAAAAATTTCCCACACACTCCGACCACGCATGCTCCAGCACTATCGCGGAAGTTGTACTGTCTTTTGTGGCAAGTTTTCACTTTTTCCTACGCTCGCATACCATCCATCGGAAAATCAATATCACCGCAGTATCAGTCATACCAGCGCGAAACCAACCAGACGTCCTCGAACAGTCTGCCTTTGGCGCCTTTGCTACAGACAGTGAAAAAACGGCCATTGGTGGTGTTCTGGTAATTCACAATAACTAAAGCTAATTCTCCTTGTGAAACTTCAACGCAAGTAGGCTTCTACGCAACGAAGAGGGTGGTCGTGCTCACTGCAAAAGCAAGTTCCGGAAGCAGCCAGTAGCACAATCTTAGCCAGCAGGCAGGCAGGGGAGTGTCCAAACAAGGAAGGCGAAGGAAGTCTGTGTGTTTGAAAGTGGCGCTCGACAACGGTATCAAAACGCAGTCCCGAGTGCATCCGAGTCCTGGTAGTGCTCGCACTTTGGTGTGGGCACTGCCCCTGACGGCATCATGCAACATGGTGACCGAGGAGAGTGATCATCCACACCATCCGGAGGAGGAGAAAACACCGACGCAGGAGAAGGATAGCAACCTGCTAGCGCGAACTGACAGCAGCGAGATACTGATCCAGAGCAGCATGGATGACATTTTCGATGTTATCAAATCGGGGTAAGGGTCCCGTAGGGGATTGAGGTTCTCTCGCAGGTAAAAATACTCATGACCCCTTCTCTTTCTTCTAGCGAACTGTCGGAGGTGGAAAATTTGGTGGAAAAGGTAGGCCAGGAGGCACTGAGCGCTCGGGACAAGCATGGTTACACGCCGGCTCACTGGGCCGCTCTCGATGGGAATGTGGAGATGATGCGCTATCTCGTCGAACGCAATGCACCGGTCGATCTGCCGTGTCTGGGAACGCAAGGTCCAAGGCCGATACATTGGGCCTGCAGGAAAGGGCACGCAGCAGTCGTACAAGTGCTACTGCAAGCGGGCGTTGCAGTGAATGCGGCCGATTTCAAAGGCCTCACACCACTGATGACGGCCTGTATGTACGGGCGGACGGCAACCGCCGCCTACCTGTTGGGTATGGGCGCCCAGAACCATCTGACGGATATTAACGGTGATACCGCATTGCACTGGGCAGCGTACAAGGGACATGCGGATCTGATCCGCCTGCTGATGTACTCTGGGGTGGATCTGCAAAAGACGGATAACTTCGGCTCGACGCCCCTTCATCTGGCGTGCCTGTCGGGCAATCTGCAGTGCGTTAAGATCCTGTGCGAAAAGCGCAACCTAGAGCTGGAACCGCGTGATAAGAATGGGAAAACTCCGGTAATGCTTGCCCAGAGCCACCGGAACAGTGAGGTGGTCAAGCTGCTGCACAATGAGATGAAGAAAAAGTCACGCTGGATGCCACCCATTTCCGAGATCTGGGGTATGCTGTTCGGCGGTGCTGGTGCATCGAAGGGACCGCTGATACTGTTCCTCGTGTCTGTTTTGCTCTGGGGATATCCAATGTACATGATAAGGGTAAGGGTAACGTTTACCGTACGACACTGAAGCTTTTAAATTAAAACCTCGCTATTCTCCCCTCTTCCAGTGCATTCCTATCACTTGGAACATTTTGAGACGCTCGCACTACTGCTTCATCTACTGGAACGCGGTCATGTGGATCAGCTGGATAATAGCGAATCGGCGCGATCCCGGCTACATACCGCTGAACTCCGACACGTACTACCGTGCGATCAAACAGATCCCGTACTTCGATAAGTGGAAGAAGCGAAATATCATTCTTTCCCGGCTCTGCCACAGCTGCCGATGTTTGCGACCACTGCGAGCGAAGCACTGCCGCATATGCAACCGTTGCGTGTCCTACTTTGACCACCATTGTCCATTCATCTACAACTGTGTCGGTTTGCGCAATCGGATGTGGTTTCTGCTGTTTGTGCTGAGCATTGCGATCAACTGTTCATTCACGATCTACTTTGCCTGCTACTGTGTCATGATCGAGGGCTTCAGCTTACTTTACGTGCTGGGGCTGCTGGAAGCGTTTGTGTTTTGTGGGCTCGGTTGGATTCTTACATGCACATCGGTAAGTAGGATGCCAGCGGAAGGACAAAGGAAAATCTTTCTATAATGTTTTTTCCTAATGCACATTAGATCCTTCATGCCTGCATGAACCTAACCACCAACGAAATGTTCAACTACAAGCGATATCCATACCTGCGGGACAAGCGGGGACGTTATCAGAACCCGTTCTCCCGCGGACCGGTGCTGAATCTGTTCGAGTTTTTCGTCTGCCTACCGGACCGTCAGGATGAGCAGGACTACATTCTGGATGAGAACCTTTGAAAATTGCCCAACAGCTCCGGCGAACGCCGGAAACGCATCACCAGCAGTGGCAGCAACAGCAGCAGCAGCTAGCTCGAACCGCGCAGCTAAACACAACCGAAAGGATCGAGCTTGGGAATAACTGCATCTTTTTTCTAACAATCTCTTCGCCATTTGCCATAAGCGCGAGTCACACTTTCCGGGTGACAGTATCGCACCATACCGGAAACACGTGTGAAATCATGAACGTAAAATTTCGACCAAATGTGTTACGTTTTACGAAACGGGTTTTCGATTCTTATAAAAGTTTCGTTAGGACATTTCTGACCTCTGTTATGGAGCTGTAGGGCGCGTCGTTAAAGGTGTTTTAAAAGAAATATGTGATGTTTTATTTACTGTTAAACAAACGGAAATAGTGAAAATCGAATAGTAGCTTATCGATACGATCGTGGTGTCTAAAGATAAGAAAACAAAACTACACAAACGACCGCGTTCTATTTAACGTACATTCCATCTACCCGGTAGCACAAATCGATGCATCATTGTAAATCATTTTGCCCTTGGAATTTATAGCATAGCTTTATCGCAGCGAATGTGGCAGTGGAACAAACCGACTGCTTAAATACACTGTTCTATTCTAGAATGAAATAAATGCTTGTACACAAAATGGAAATTTAAAAGCTGTTCCTGTTTTTGTAAAAAAAAATAACAAAATAACACGTGGAAACATTTGAATTGAGAGGAATGTTTTGTTTTTTTTTTGCCGCTACTGTATGTCAACGTGAGTTTGACAGCTGTTTCTGTTGCTGTGTAAAATGTAAACAAACGCATGTGCGCTGTTCGTTGCAGTCGCTTCAGGAAACTAGATTTGTATCATTTAAATAGTGTAATATCTAAGTAACAACAAGCATTAAAATGTCTAAATCACTAGTAAAGAAAGCCTTTGCTCTGGCAGAACAGGAGCTTTCTGCATCAAAGAGCAAAGAAGATGGTAAACAGACGCCTTCTCGGTCTGCCAAAGGACATTCCTAAAATTCGTATGCTTCTTTTGTTTTGCAGACAAAGCTACTAAACGGAAAGCGAGTGCAATGGAACTGATACCACGTCACCAGAAGCTTGTTCAGCTGGTTGGCAAAAAGGGGAAAAAGGTGGAGAAAGATATGATACGGCGTCGAGAAAAACTCACCGTCACGGACGTACGGCGAGAGCTCGCCAACCGGCGCGATCCGACAGATGAAAACATTAAGAAGCTTCTAATGTTTTCTCGCTCCAGCTTAGACGATGTATCGCGAGAAACGGTAAAACAGTGAGGTGAAATTCTTTCCGGATATTATTTTCTTAATTTTCTTCCTTGTTTTTCTCTTAACCGGTAGATTCTTAAGCGCGCCCGCACCGGTCGGTATGTATCGCGTGTACGCGTACCAAAGCAGGATCGGCTCGACCAGACCAACAGGATGGCAGACGAAGAGGTGGACGGAGAGGGTGCAGAAGGGGAGACTGTATTTACCGAGGAAGATTTCGCCAACTTTGCCAAAGAGCTGGAAAAGAGTGGCCTGCTACAGTGAAATAAAGCGTTGTCTGTCGGCAATTCTTGGTTGTACCCTAAATCAGTTCCGGCACTTCGTCTTCATTTATTCGATTCTGTTTCGTCTTGTTGGAACCTTCGCAGATGTTTCGAATGTCAACCGGCCCTTTCAAATCGGGACAGGTGGATTGAGATTTAATGCCTTGTTTCGATGATCGGGCTGTTCGTTTCTCCTCCAATGGTTTAACGATTCGTTCAGGATTAAGCTTTGGCATTACAACCAGCAAATGTCCAGTCGTTTGCGACCGTTGACAAGTTGACCGGTCCGTCTGGATGTCTTGCTTAAGGGCAAGCTGAAACACCTTCCCCTTGATCGTTACACGCACATAGTTCGGCTGAGCGTCGACATCCATCAGCGAGGTGTCCAGATACTTGTACACGTGCAAATCTAACTCAAATCGGTCCGGTTCATCGCGAAACTCAAAGTTTATCCGTGGTTCATTCAAACTGTACGGACGGCCACATTCGGCAAACAGTTTTCTAGTTCGTTTCTGGTCGTCCGGCTTGCTCAAATTCCCGCCGCCAGTCGTCTGCTCCTTGCTTCGGCGGGAAAACTTTGCCATCTGGATGCGTGTTTCCGGACAGTGTTCGCTTTTCTGCTGCCAGAAGGCACTGGCCTTTCGCTCATCATTATCCGGCAGTTCACGCACACTCTCTTCCTGCTCTGCAATTGATTGCCGAACGCGGATCCGCTGCTCGTCTCGTTCGATTTTGTGTAGCGCTTCGAGCTGAACGATCCTTTCCCTCAGCGAGGGAAACTCTTTGGCTGCACGCAAACGATCACTGCGCGTCACTTCCTTACCGTCGAGATGATCAAGCTGGGGTAGAACTGTGATGACGTATTCCCGATACCCCGGATAGTCCGTGCAGGGATTGCCGGTGAGAAAGAGCTCGCGAAGGTTGTAGTTAGTACGAAGGCTCTCGACACTCGTCAGTTCGCCAATGAAGTTGAGCGTTAGATCGAGCTTTTGCAGTGACTCGAGCGCTTCCAGGTTTTCAATACGTTCGATGTTGTTGATGGCGACGTTAAGGTATACCAGCTTTTTGAGCCGATTTAAGTTTTCCAGCTTGGGGATAAGGTTCGACTGGAGGAGCAATATCTTCAACTCCCGGCACCAGTGGCCGATGTACTCGATACGCTCGATGTCTTCCTGATGCAACGACAACTCCTCGAGTGTGCCGATGATGAGCTCATTATGCTCAGATTTCTTCCGTATCAGCTGTTCCGTTACTGGCGGGAAGAGTTAAATTTGTTTATTATATTTTATTTTATTCTGAGATGTAAATTTACTTACTTCTAACCATACTTTCAGCCACTCCAAACAATCCCAAAGGCGATTATGAAATAAAAACGATTTCAAATGTTGCCATGGAAACGGTTGATTCCATCGAACATTCGATAAACATCCCATTCTAACCATTCCGCTGTCCGAACCAAGACTCAATTTGTGAGGAGCATGCGCATTCGTTGTTGAACACGTGGGTTAGCAATATTAGTTTAAATTTAAATTAAAGTAAAACACTGCAAATCTATCAGTTTCGGCAATCAGAAACATTGCAGTGTAAATATCTGTCTCACACCATTTTCAGTTTGATGTGATTTGAATTGAGATTTTAGCTGTCCGATTAGAAGTTTTAAGTTTGTCTTATCTTTTCGATGTTTCGAAAAAAGTCTCTTGAAGGCGATTACTAGCTTTATATTAGTAAGGGCAAATGTGGTAATCTTACTTGTTACCTTTGCAATAACTAACATAGCTTGCTTATTTGGAAGTTAAAAAAACAAATTCAAATCAATTTTATCAAATAGTTTTGAATTGAAGGAAACTTCAAGTGTTTCCGGTTTTTTAGTCATCACGAATGCCGAAAGAAGAAAAACAAACAAACGCAAAACATGTATTTATCGAATTTGGTTTTGTTGTTTGATGATTTCATTTCGATTTCTTACATGATAAATACTTTCACTATACAAGGCAGTTGCGAAGGCACAAACACACGAGCTATACGAGCGACAGTCTATAGAGTTTCTGGTAGATGAGTACCATTCCGTACATCTAGGGAAAGGACCCAACAGGTTCGTCGTTACAGTTAGAACATCTGTACACCACATCTCTAAAAGAAACAACGGACCAAAAATAAAAGCATCAATAAATCCTGCGTCTTGGGGGATAGTACTTCCTTAGGATCATTTCTTAGTAATGTTTCATTTTAGATTGATTATTGCTATTTGCTCAGACCAGCGCGGCTCCGCGCGTGGTTCGCATCATCAGCAGGTTTGTTGAGATTTATTCGGTCTCAGTAATGCTTACACAATGGTAACAGTTTAGCGAAGATGCGTTCATTTGGCATTGGCTTACATTTTCTTTTCGATGTTTTTCTTGAATTGAAATGGAGTTAAAAAAGGAACGACTGTGTCCATCCATATACACGCACACACACACACACACACACACAAAAGCCTCGATTGCCTATACTTATTCTTAAATGAATGGAAAAGAAAACCACTAAAATGCACTATATATTGGATGTACTGTACAAAACTGAAGAAAAAAAAT
>KB683712.1:0-15521 GCA_000349165.1 Anopheles christyi
AACGATCACGAGTGCATAAATCAGGCAATCATGTAGCCCTTCCACTTCCATTCAAATTCGCTCCACGCCCTCCCTACACTTAGAGTCCTAGCATCACAAAACAAAGATAGAAGTAAACCATGTGCGAATAAATGCGAATAAGCGAACCCTGGGATGCTTGGAAACCTATCCCCTCAGATTGTCAGCCTTCCTCTCGCATACACAGCGCACAACCGATATTTGTTCACCGTGTATCTATACACAAACACGACGTGCCGACCGGCTTGCATACCAGGCGCATTTTTCGGGGAAGATGAATGCCAATCCCGTGTTGTTGGCAGATATTTTTAGATACAGCTTTCATCATCTTCGTAATCCAGTCGAACCAATGCTCACCAAAGCTCGAAACCATCCCATACTCTAAGTCTTCCAAGCTATTTTCCCCATCAGCGCAGCGTGCAGTGTTTCATTATTTCTCTCTTTCTATCTCTTTCTATCTCTCTCTGTCTCTCTCTGTCTCTCTATTTCTCTTTTTCCTAGTTTGCAAGGTTCTTTATCCCAAGCAACACCTGGCAATTTTTGCACGAACCGTATTAGAACCGTAATAGAAGGCACGCGCAGGGAAAAAACAGCAAACTAACCGGAAATCAGCATTCTCCACATCAAAATTCGATCGAAAAGTTCACTTGCTGCACACGATTCACGTTCGCAGCGCAGCACAAACACACACACACACACACACACACACACACACACACACACACACACACACACACACACACACACAAACATACACACTAATCGAGATTGGGTGAGCTGGATTAAAGAACGAAAGGGTTGAGTTTCACGCGTTTTCAACACGGCCCCAGCCTCAATAGCAGTGAAGGATATGATCGTTCCGCCACAGCCGTCAGATTTTATTATGATCCATTTAGCATTCTATTTCGAATGCAGTTGGTTGCAACACTTCTTTTGTTGTTGATGTACTCTCGGCATTCGCAGCCTACCCTCTCTTTATTGCTGACTACCTTTCTGAGTGCTGTACCGCGCTCAGGCCATTCCTTCCTCTGCATCCAGATCTACCGAAGGTTTTGTAATTTCAGCCAATCGTCATCGACAGGTTTCGACATCATCCGTGCCACATTCAACGAAGCACCTGTTTCATCCCAAACTATTGCATGAGAAGAACCCAGCACGACTCACAACGATTCGTCACACCCAAGATGTTTCCTGAACAGATTAGCTGTGATTCGGTGAGCTTTTATGGAAACGTAAGGCTGTTACGAACTACCTACATTTTCCTTTTGCCTGGCCTTTTAGCAGATGTGCTGTGTGTACAGTTTTCAACAATAACGTCGGGTTTGGGGTTTTAATATTAAAGGCGCTGCTGCGGAGTATTTTCTCTTCAGCCGCCCGATTTGGCTTCTAGCAGCCGGAATCTAATAAAATTTGGAGTGGTTGATAATGATCCTCGTGTACCAGTCTCATCCAGCACTTTTCGATTCTTTCCTAGAGAAAGAGGAAGCATAAGAGACAAAGGGGTAGGGGATAAAACGGTTGACGAGCTAGGCGGTCGCCCAGGGTCCCAGAAGACGGCAAATATTGGAATAAATTGGTAAGGAAGTGCCCACAATGGGTTGGACACCTATGAACTCCCCCCCCCCCCAATACGGCCCAAATGTATGTTCCACCTAGAGCCTCCTTTTATGTTGATTTGTAGCTGATAAGATTGACAAAATGGGAGAAATTTATGATACAATAAATATTGTCTATTTATAAATCTATTTAAGTTTTCATCCGGAAGTTGTAGGACACTGATCCAAACCGTTTCTGCATTCTTTCGCCGCTGTCGATTGGTCACCAATTATCAGGAAAACTCAAGCGTACCCGTTGCCCATTAAGAACCTGGTTGGAAACGGAAAAGTAGCATAATTTTGGTATAAGCACTACATAAGATTGCAACCTTTTAACTGCTAACTTTCAACAAATTAAAAGCTGTTTTAATTTACGTTCTCTGTTGATTTTCTCAATTCTTGTAACATTTCGAGCACCTGAAAATAAATTGACCGGCTAGTTTTGCTATACAAAGTGCAGAACTTAAGATGTTTTAGCATGCCATCTTTCTTACGCTTGTTGCTCAAAGTTATGCAATTTGTTTGATTAAAAAACAAGAGTGCGTCTCTTTCACGTAGGTCTGTCACTCACTCTTTCCTTCTAACCGCTTCCCAAGGGCAACTTTCTTACTAACGCAACATACTCTAACGATGCGGTGTGGGACAATCGATGTAATACTTTTGTCAGATTCTTTTTTTTCTGTCACGCACCAATTATTCCCCAGGTGTCGATAAACCGTCGGCATGACACGTGCACACTTTTGCTACGAAGCGCGAGAATTTGATGGTAAAGGGAATAAGGAGGGAGAAGGCTAAAATTCTAAACAAAACAAAATAAAAATCATGCACGATTCCCACTCAAAAGTACGCTTTACGACTGGCAAGGGTGTTCGTACTCATTTTCGCTATGGTGTTGTTATATTTCTCTTTCCGTTTTGAAAACCACACTCACGCGCTGATGCTAAAGCATTCGCATACTTCAACTTTGCAATTCCTTTCCCCAACAGTGAACATTGCGCCCGTGAGTGGTAACACATTTTACGTTTAATTGTTTGTTTTTCTTTTCGTCTTCTTAACCACTTCTACAGGTAAAAACTGCCTTACCGCCCACAAAGCAAAAGATATATTTCAAGCCAGGGTAACATTTCATTAAAACCTCCGTGGTGTCATTTTTGGGGGTTACGCTGAGACGAGTAACGGCACATGATTGTGTCACAAAAGGGGAAGATGGAGAAGAAAACAAAAAATGGATACATGCACGAAGCCCAACAAACACGAACCAACCCAAACGGTGTTGTACAACAGGTGATTTGGGACCGCAGCGAAAAGATTATAGGTATATAAATAAGAAACTTATAACGCAGACCGTTGTCAGATTGTCTTATACGCCTAAATGAATTAACTTTGAATCACCAAACACACATGCGCATACACGCATACACATACGCTGAAAGCAAACAGCTCCTCGTAATGGTGTGCTAATGATCAGTCGTGAGAAAACAGTAACAACAAAACACTGTACGCCATCTTGTTTTACAGCGCTATGTTATGAGTGCAATATGCGATGGTGAAGAAACAACAAAAAATAACAAAAACGTAACATAAACAACACCCTCCCAACGATTAAATGGTGCTCGCCGTGTTTTTTTTTCTGCAGCAGGCAGGGAAATGGGACAGATTGATTGAGGTAATCACCGGCAACAGCCATTCATCGGAATGAGCTCATTTCATCGATGTTATCAGCCATTACTTCGCAATCTTGAAACAGATCTTGCATGGCTAACATGCCTCCCCAATCTCCTCGTCCTCCTCGCTTCATCGCACGCAACGCAAGTAACATCTTAACAAGCTCGTTTCATTTTGCACTGTCTCGCTCTTCCGTTGGTGAGGTGTTCAGCGATCAATTTACAATATCCGCCCAAAGGTATGCAATGTGTACGACAAATTTGGTTCTTTTTTAATTTTCTGCCATCAGCGTCATTTTCTTCGCGTCATTATCTTGCGTGCCGCTTTATCGATATACGCCATTGGTTTACGCGAAAACGGTATACGTTAACCATTAGCGACCCATCAGCAAGGTCTATTTCCCGGATTCCGGTTGTACAAAACGGCTTTATAGCTTTGTATTCGATTGCTTCCCCTCCCCCATCATAGCACGCACGGCCTTTGGGATGGAGCTAGTAGCTCTGAGCTAGTAATGAGTGAAGCGCCTTACAATGCGCTTCGCTTACGGCCATGATTGGCCGCTACACGGGGACGGATTTTGTTTGCGTCCGGAACGTATAATTGAGAGTTTTGAAATTTAGTAATGGAAAACAGTTTAATTTAAAACATACTAGTCCACTTCGGAAATCGATCATCGTGATATATGTTCCAAGCCACATCGGCAGCATTGCATTGGTACCATGGTTAATTAATGCCGTAATTTGCTATTAGAAATCCTCATAATTTGGGTGCGTTTGCAGCTACTTGCTCCGTTGAAACTATAACGGAATTTCTTCTTTATTTTCCTATCCTATTGTTCGCTTCAGGCACAGTAAACAGCTAGATGTAGCGCTGTGTCTCAACCGCATGGATTTGTTTCATTGTTAAATTTGCTACAAACGAAATTAATGAAAACAATACGTAAACCATTGAGGTGGCAGGGGCAACCGTGTGGGCTGGATCCTATGAAACAGTCCAAACGCTTAACCCCCGAGACCCTGCTCAGGCTCACCACTAACGATGCTCTAATGACATCATAACCGATCAGGTTGGATCCATCCACTAGGTGAAGCGCAAGCAAACTCGAAACGAACTTTTCCAGACATGCGAAAAAAGAAAAAAACTCTCACAATGGTTTCAAAAACCGGGTCCCGAGTTGGTGTATCCTAGGAAACAATCTGTAGTGTATCGTATCGTACAAATTAATTTACTCAACCCACATCAGGAGACGGGAGAGAAGGTGTAGATGCCCCATACATACTTATCTGATTGTATTTTAGCCCGACCGACCACGGCACAGTGTGCATCGAGGAGTAAGGCAAGGGATTCCTGAAGCTTTGGCGAGGGAGGGTTTGGGACTTCTTCTGCACACGTAGCGCACACGAGTCCAGTTCTCGACAAAATGTCGACAGCATTTATAGGGCCGAATGGACGTTCCCTGCCATGTTGCCACAGTGCGAGCCGGCACGCCCAAACCGTTTCCCAATATTCAGTCCAGGGTTACAGTACAGTAACCCCAGTGTGTTGTAAAGTGTCGGTGGCTTGCAGTCCTACTCTCCATCCTGCATCCAACATCATCAAGCTTCATGAATGGCTGTACGTTGTTTTCATGTTTACTGCAGTTGCACTTGATACAGTGGGCATCTAAGGTCCGGGCACCAGCACAAAGCACGTACAACGGGGTACCAGTTTGCCGGTCTGTAGGGCAACCGTTTTACGGTACTTTCAGCGGCCTATTTACAATTGTAGGGGGCGTCAGTCTGTGAAAAAAAAAATGCAAGGGAATGGACGGCGTCTGTAGACCATGTTCTTTGGTGAACGTTTGTGGCAGGTTGTTCAATCTTTCTGTTTAAATCTAAGCGGTCCAGAAAGCAGGGCCAAAATAGACAGCGGCTCAGGAGCGAAAAAAGGGGAACAACAACAACAGCAAAACAAGTAAAAAACAGAGAAAGAAAGCAAATATATCCAGTCAAAGTTTGGATGCACCCACAGAGAGATTAATTTGCCAGCCCAGGCCAGTGCTCGGCCAATGGCGAGGATCTCGCGGCGCCAGGTCTACCTGCGAAGTGGTGAAGATTTAATTTCAGTTTTTAATTGGACTATTTGGTCCTTCGAACCGGATGACCGTGGTAGTGGGTAGTGTATATTCATGCACCGTTCATCGTTACCGTTATTTATCACACAAACAGACACTGAGAGAGCGCAGGATAGATACTTCAACATGACACACTTTTTGTTTCATTTCTCCGCTTTCCTTCCTGTCATTCGCTCGGTTTTAATTTACACAAATTTATGGAGAACTCACAAGGTACACAACCAAACCAAACAAACAAAAACACATCCCGTTATTTGGCCCTCGTTTATTTTTTCTCTTACTTCTTACCAAGAACTTAGCGGGGATGGGTAGGATCCTAAATTCAAGCCACCCACAACCTCCCTTTCCGTTTCCCTTTTGGACGAATCTTCTGAACTTTGATGCTCAATTAATAGGGTGGTCATTCTTCACACCACTACACCATCCTCCTAGGACAGTGTTTCCAGGCCAATGTGCACGATGCACGATTTCAGTGGAAAGTAATTCATCCGAACTGTGGTGCGTGCTCGACCATCCGCTAACCTTCCATACTGGGTTAGGTAGGAGCCGGAAGGGAAATGAGATTGGATAAATTGCTCACCGAGGTGCAGGGTGGGCCGTCGATTTGGGAAACAGGACTGCCGTGTGGGTGCGGTGCGCCAACCAACTGAACTGGGAGCTGTAACCGTGGGAACCGTATCGCCATCACGTTATCAATTATCCGACGGTTGGGTATAAAATTTACCCAGTAGGTACACCCATTGTACAAGGTGAATCACGCGATAGCGTTGCAGAAAGTGATTCTTGTTTTTTTTTTAACATCAGCTAAAAGGGCAAACTACATCATGTAGTCGACTTTTTGGCACTGCTAGAAATCCATTCTAACTAACTGGGTCGTTTTTCGTTTTCTTCTCATTATAGCGGGTCCTTCTAGGTAGAAAAAATAACTAATCGCTACCCATGAATATCTGTCTCAGCGTTGGCCGATCCAAACCAATCTTAAAACAGCACAAAAAAAAAATCGACACCCTCTATTTGAAAACACCTCTGCCGGACCGTTGCCGTCGTACTTGATTAAATAATTGTAACATCCCATACTAAAGCGGAATCTTATGAATGGCCAAACATCAAGCATCGTTCGTTTCTGTATGGCAGTTGTTGGCGGCGGCACTTTTTTCACCATCGGTGGGGTATTGCACATCTATAGAAAAAGCAGCAACAATAATTAAAACCTAACACACTTAACGCCATTTCCTCATCAAGTTTTGGGATATTCGTGGGCAGGTCTCTGGAAAACCATTATCTTGCCATTAATTACTGTTTGTTACTAGCCAAATAGCAATTACAGCAGTAACATTACCATTACCACTCGTGGGAACGGTACTATTTTCGATTAACTAAAGCAAACAGCGGTTTAGTTTCTCTTGTTTGGCCTAAGATCTTCCTTGGTGCTAGACCTAGGAAACAGACAACTAAACGTAGAATCAAAAGTTCCTGGACTTTTAGAGCATTAAAACATTGCACTATGTTATTTGCATTTTGGGGACAAAAAAAATGTTTCGTTACATTTGTTACAGCAATTACTTAATTGCTGTTAATTGCCAAAGTATTCTTGGGCCAATTTTTGTTCATCGTGTTAATCAATGCATGTGTGTAATAACGACGTACCGCAATCAAGGTGTTTGGCAAAGGAGACAAACTCTAGCTTTCAATATGCAGAAACATGACGCTTGGAAAATGCATTGTCCGAATGAGACCCGTCTTGCCTGTGGTCATTTTGGGATTAATTTTAGGTTATTACACCATTTGCTGATGCATTTTAGGTTCCTTCAAGCCTACTTATTTAAACAGTAATATTTTAAAACACTTCCCCGATTCTTAAATCTCTGTTGGAAAACCAATTGAGTATTGTTATCATCATTATCTTTAACAGTAGAACCTAATTTGAATCAGTGCACCAAAACTGTAAGATTAATAATCATGAAGCTTCAACAAATGCATCTAAGATATGCATATCTTGCTCCCAGCCAGCATCAGCTTACATGGGTATTTCAAACTATTCCACCATGGCAATCGATTGTGGCTATATAAGTAGCTTCTCCAAAACTCCGTAACGGACTTTAGGAGCTTCCATTTTTAATCTCAACTTCTAGTTACCCTCCCTCACTCTCATGCACCGTTAACATCACTTTATTTCATCGCAAGACATTACCACCGTACGCACGGATTCGCTGGTAGATAAATATAAACAGTGCATTTCCACTCTTTCTCCCCGCCAACTTCAGCATACCAATTCCCCGGATGGGCAGAATCATTTATCAACCCAATGTCAATATTTGAGGGGGGAGGACTAGCATGTAGACGACACATACCACAAAATATCCACCGTAATGGTGCTCTAAAATCAATGGCTAATATCGTTAGCTTCCTGTATCTCTCCCTACGATTCCGGATAAGCAGAATGTGTACGCAAGCACATGGAGTATTGTTGGAGGAGTTCTTCTAAGCATTGTAAGTGATGTAAGAGTGTGGCTTGTTTGTGTATGTGTCTATAACTACGGCTTTTACTGCCTTAAACTTTGAGCCGTGGATTTTCATAGCTGGAATTTGAAGTCCCGTGCTCGAGTTGTTGAATAATTAAACTATATCTCTAGCAAGCCTGGTACTTGGTACTCAGTTTTCCGGTAAAGTAATATTTTATTTATTACCAAACCAATACAATCATTCCACATGTCGGTTTGCATTGTTTTCGGAGTTTATCCTCCGACACACACATACATATATTGGATGTTGGTTGAAAGTCAAGTCATGATGGGTGTGTTTTTACTGACGATTTCATGGAGTAGGGTATAAGGCTCATGGAGGGGGTTTACTGGGTAGGGATCCCATGTCAACACCCATACGGCCATGGGAGTCTAAGAATACTCTCCCTTATTGTAAAACAAAACAAAAAAACACGCACATTGCACTGTACGCGACTCGTCAGCGTCGTTCGTCAGAATGTGCCACGTGTCAAAAATAAGGTTAAGCATTACGTTCTCCCGCCAGACAAGACGCATCCGATGGAAGCTTGCCGGTGGGATTTGGGAAAGCAAACGCAAGAAACAAGGCGAAAACGCAATAAATCATCGTAGTTTTAATTATCGTGTTCTCGATAGCCTGTTGGTCTGCGGTTCCATGTTTCCCCTTCGCCAAAAGAACCCTGATGACTAAACAAATCAGCAGCGCAATATTCCCATCCCATCCCGACCGAGCACTGGCTCATACACAGGATCGCTTTTTAACACTATAAGCTACAGTTGTAATCATCGAACCGCGAGACTACACAAAGAGTGCAAGATTGTACGCTAGTGCGCGGTAAGCTGTCAAGACTTGATCCATAAATACACACCCAGACAATCGCACTAGATCTTCTTCGTTGATCGACGGTTTGACGGCTCGTTCGGACCGCTTGGCGCTAAATCATCTTTGAATCGATTTCCCAAAACAACCGACGCGGGATACTGACAGTGATAGGAAAGGGTGGCGTCTGACGGTTGACTCGAGAGCTTGCATCGGTGTCTAATTTTTGATGAATGATGAAAGGTGGCCTCTGAAAGCCGATTTACCCCACTGCAGCTGCTTAATTTAACACCGAACAGATGCCCTTTTTTGTCTGTTAGACGTGTCATACCATTTCGTTATCAGTGTTTGCACAAGTACAGGGAATTCTATAAATATCAATCAAGCAGGGTTTTGTTTGGGATCTCCTTTTGAAATAGCTGGTCAATTTTGGCGGACTGTAATATTATTAATCTGGCTAGGGCAGTATTTTTGAAATTCTAGATGTATCCTCCAAAAATTATATTACAGGGTTAACCAGTCCATGACACAACTTACCAATTGATAAACACAATCGCTTATTTTGAATGACACAACAGTCTACCACTTGGACACAAGTCAACCGGTCTTGGCAACACTGTCCATTTGATAAACACAATTGTCGTTTTCATTTGAGCAAACGTTAGATGCGCCAGCAAGGCTATATGTTTATCATGTATATGCACATTTATAGCTTGTTTTACTCGAATGTTTAGTTTTTGATGAATAGGTGAGTTCTATAGCTGGATTTTAAATACTAAATTACTATGAAAAAAAAAAGTATGGTTAGTAAGACTTAAACACATCAATGCACACAATCCACCGATAGCAAACTACTTCCCGATACGTTGTAGTAAACTCCTTACACTCAGCACACACAAAAATCCACATGCCTCAGGGTTAACATGCCCGATACTACCCTGGAGCGAGAATCCATTCACACCACCAATTATACGCCCGTTCATTTTCCAAACTGACCACAAAGCGAGAATGCTAATTAAAACCGTTTACAAGCAAATCTGTTTCATTGCCTTTCGCAGATAATTTAATCTGTGCTAGAAAGAAATTGGGGGTTAATAGGGCTTGCCGGAAGTGGAAAATTGGCAAACGGACAAGGTTTCAATAGCATCACAAAGATGTAGCTTCTAATTTTTTTCAGTTCCATCCAAGTCCATTGTGTGTTAGAAAAATCTAATCTTATCATTCCCCCCCATTCCCCCTAATGTTTGTACTATTATCCTTTTCCCAATCTCTCTCTCTAACCCGTTCTCTCTCCCCCGATTAGCGAATCATAATCACCTGCGGCTTGGTGTTTTACACAATTACCTTGCCAGAGTGCAAGAAGGAGCGATAGCTGTTTTACTAATTAAAAACATACACTAGAGATGTTAAAAGCTTGTGAGCATGTGTTTGGTCAAATGCTTGTTCGCAGATACAGCCTCAAGAATGAGGCAAAAAAGAATAATGGATGTACAGAAATACACAAAAATAAATACAGCGTTTGTAGCATTGGAATGATATTGTGGGCTGAGCACGTATCGTTTGCCAGGAAGATCCGCAACTCAAGCAAGCTAAATCGATGTCATATGCCTTTCGTGCAGGCTTACGGGCGTTCATAGAAGCCATTTGAAATTTCGCACACACGTCTCAAATGTTTCGTTTCCACTTGTTCTGAAATGCAGAAAGAGAGAACGGGTTAGAGAGAGAGATTGGGAAAAGGATAATAGTACAAACTACTGCAGTAACGGTGCACAAAGTCCACGAAAGTGTGCAAAAGCGGAAAGTTACTCTTCGAAGCGCTTCCGCAGCCAGTACATCGTACCAAGATACTAACGGGTCACGCAAACGCGGAACATCTGTAAACAATATTTTTTTACTAAAAACATGCATGTGACATAATTCGCGTTCCCCTGAATCCATGCTGAAGTAAAGAACGAGTGAGTGTTGTTCGATATCGAGCATCTAGTTGTTTTATTTTGTTTCCTTTTCCGCGTTCGGGCTAGTACTAAGAGCTAACATTAGGCTTGTTTCATATGCGTGATGTGTAACCGGTTACCAAAAGCGAACAGCAACGGACTGCCAACTTCACACATTCGAGCTGCTTTCCCTTCCTGTTTTAGCAGAGGTTTTTGCTGCTTGAAAAAAAATAGTGTTTGGTAGAAAAATCTTAATATACGATACGCTATGACATAGCAGCCTTTCTCCAGAACGAAGAATACTTGTATAATAATTGCCATCACCTGAATCATTTATACAACTTTCAATAATCTAAAATAAAACAAATGCCGTTTGCAAATGGCACATGTAACACAGTCTGTTGCCTAGCACCGTACATCATGCGTGCGAACCTCGTCTTTTGATCCATCATCATTTTTTGTGGCAATTGCCTTCTAGTATCGAAACAATGCTACAATTACACAGCCATTACAACATGGCCATATATATGGCACCCTCCTTAAAATATGCTAGATAGACAGTTGAATGAATTCTTGAGCGCCGGGAACTATCTTAAATTGTTGTTGTACCAGGCTTTTTTCCACACATTTTTGTACCAGACCAAACATGCATGCACCATTGAGCGATATTCAGCATTAGAAAGGAACAGCAGCAACAGATTCCAAACGTCTCTTGTGTGTTTGTGTGTGTGATTATGTGGGTGATTGTGTGCGTGTGTGTGCGTGTATGTGGGTGGGTGATTATCTGTGTATGTATCAAAGTGCCGGTTAAGTTTGCCTTCTTCCTTACTTCCGTTTGTGAAGCTTGTCCCGTCCTTTTGATATTCAATGCTCATGTTCCGTATTTGCCGATTTCGATCAAAAAGGATAGATGAAAATTAGAGTTTGGTAAGTAGGGTGGTGTAAGAGTGGTTAAGTGTGGAAGGGGAAGGTCCCAATACTCTACAAACCGTTCAAGTACACCACCGTGCACAACGGGTGTAAACCATTACAGGGTTTTTTTTCCTTTCCGCCTTTATTGCCTAAGGGTTCTGGATTCTGATAATCAAATCTACCCAACAAGGAATGGAATGGAAAGTGAAATGCCCATACACACATACACCCAAGAAAGGACCAAGCTACAAATGGAGTACGTCAAATATAAAGATAAAGACTAAAACCTATCTACAGTGAGCTTCACCTCATCATCATCGCAACAAGAGGCTGTCCTCTTTCATTATCGCCGGATACGGAAATAAGAAAGTTCCTTACTATCTTTCCTCGCTTCAGAAAAAACTATGATGTATAGGATCGTATTCTACTCATTCCAGTCTCAATTTTAGATCCCACCCTACCACGCCGTAATTTTTAATGTTTCGACTAGTACTTAGCGTAGCACGGTTTTGTTACAGAGTTTGGTGAAACGCCAAATTAAAAAAAAGACTTAGAAAAATCCCCCCACAACCCAACATGAATAGGGCGCCTCCGAACTCACCCCGGTCAAAAGCTGCTCGAAACAAAAAGAAGCGTTTTATCAACAACGGATATTTTAACATCTCTTCCGTGTAGAGATTTTCGGTTGGACAGGGAGGTGAAGGTGGGTTTTTGCAAAGTTACGCATTGTGTGCGTCGGGAGGCATTGTGTTTTTTTTTCACCACTACCATCACTACGAATGGGACATCGAAAAAGGGTTCCTAGCGTTTCGGCAACGAGGAATACCTTTTTCCGCATCGGTCCGTTCCTTTTCCGATTTGTTTTACGTACCCCAGCATTCCCCTTCTCTCTTCCCCTTTTGAATGTTTTAGGTGGATGTCCTTCCTCTAACCCACATCTAGTACACTTGCAGCCACTTGTAGACTTCATCCTTTGCTCTGCACAAATATATTGTTTTTGTTATTATTATTATAAGTATATTATTATGTACAAATTCATGTAAATGCGTTACTTTCCAGGGCTTCTCTGACCGTTTCGTTTGAAAAGTGGATCAACATTTCGATGCTGCTTTGTATTAAGAGAGCAATTAAAACCCCTGCATGTACTGAGAGCGATGCCAACGCATGCGGTTCTCTCTCTCGTTATCTCTTTTACATATTCGCAGTGGGTGCTTAGTTTTTGCACAGTGTTTACATTTTAGCTCCTCTGTTTCTTTTACTTAGGTTTATTTTTTTTCGGCTGATATGGAATAGAAGATACTATCTGGAATATGACAGTAGAAATATAAAACTCACGTATCGTTTACCCTTCATCGCGGGCCGTTGTTAGAAAAGTAGAGGCCCTCACCTCCCGCTCCGCTAAAAGCTCACATGTTTTTATGGCATAAGATTTTGCTAACAAAAGCCCTAAACTTCTTCAAAACTGCCAATTACCCTCAAATTCTATTCTGATTATAACTTCTTCATGTATTGATCCACCGCTGGGAATCAGTAGTGATATTTAATAATTGAAAACAAGAACAAGTCTTGTAACAATCAAGGACAGAACAAGGGGTTTAATGTCGAAATCGGCAAAGGGATTGAAATGAGAATTCGCGGAAGCTCATGGAATTACGGCTGAAGTAGAATCGAGGACAGTGATCGGTACATCGACAAGGGCATTTGAAACTGAAATTGCGACTGAAGTAGAATCGAGGACAGAGATCAGTATATCTCTCTGTATATACCGTCGAACAAACTATGGATCAAACGACCGTCTTATTTCTATGCGCAGGTCGTTTAATGAGGTCGGCTCACTCTTTGATTTCGACATCTCACTGCTATACTATTCAAGGAAAGACTATACTCGAGACGAATTCAATAATTTCCAATCTTTATGTATATATGTACGTCATGATAGTTCAATGGGACTTCTACTATCCAATGAATAAAGACCAATAATAATAATATCGACAACGACAAGAATAGGAATGTTAACAGTGTACTGACGGGATTTTTTTTTGCGTACGTCATGGAGTTTTTCTAACATGCCGGATATTTATGACACTATGACTTTAACTGGGATCAACCGAAGGGCGGAGCGATAGGGCCGCTTTTTTTAATTATTTCCCACTTGTTTTCTTGCGTCTCCTTCTTTCCATCCAAAGGCCAGAGCGTCATTGAGCAAACCATTAGAAAGTTTGCTTTTTCGAGCAACTTTTGACATTGATAACTCGACTCAGTTTACAACTCCAATGTATGGCAAACATAACTTCAATGTGATTTGCTCCAACATATTTTACCGGTGTAGATAAAGCAAGCTTACATAGTACCACTGTGAAGTGCACTTAAACATATTTGTTCATGCGTATGTACGTTTACTAACTTTTCCAGCAACTTTCCTTTTCCCAGCCCAGACTCTTGCCTGGTGGGAAAATACAAGGAATGTCTTTGACTGGCTTAACTAACTAGTCATGCTCGGAGATCGTATACCAGATACCATCAAAAACTAAAAACTAATCTCCCAACAGCGTTACTAAGCATGCAGCATTTGCTTTACCACAGAAACAATCATATTCATTTCTGCGCAACGACGAGGTAGAAAGAACTTTTGCTATATCACCCCTTCTCCTCCGCTGGATATCCAATCCGAGGGCGTCACGTTCATGGACGAGAGGCGCAAGACAAATGCTCTACAGTTTCTACAACAAAGAAATAAGGGATGGCATCGTTATGATTTAGAATTTGTTATATTTTTAATTACATGTTTTGTCTATTAAATTGAACAAAAAAAATCATTAAAATAAATATACCGTTGTAATCCCGAGGCAAGCCATACTATTTCCTGTGATTGCCGCTTTGAAATTTCTTAAAAAGCAGAAATTTATCGTATGTAGCGAAGTTAAGAAAGTTACGAAAGTGGCAAATTGTCAAGCAACTTTTTGTATTCGTCAGAATTTGGACCAGCCTTTCATTGAACCCCAACAAACTAACCGGCCTTAACACTCATGACATCACTTGGGGTAAAGTGACATGACAATATATAGCGAACAAATGAAACACTGCCACGTAACTTCAGATGTAGTGTTAAAATTTCACTTCGTAACCCATCCTGAATTCTCAGGCACTTAAAACATTTTTGTGACGTTATATCATAATCACCATTCATCTAAACATATTCATCTTCATTAAAACTCTCGAAATAGTTATTTTTACTAGACATACCTGTGTGCAGATTTTTGTTCGTAGTAATATTTAGTTTACACTTTTGAATCTTTGCACGCACGAAACTTAGAAGAAAAAAAAATTGTTCGCATAAAAGTGCAGAGAAAAACTGAAAAAACTAAACAATTTTTAATAACTCATCAATTGAAAGTGTTATGAAATAGCCGTCATAATAAATAAATAAAGTTGTGGGACCGTGGCCAGTTTACAAACATATTCGACGTCCCAAAATCATTAAACGAAAAAAACCCCTTTAAATCAACCTCCTGTTTGATTTGAATTCTCCATCTCACCGTCCCAGAAAGCAGTACCGAATCATTTCACCGAAAACTAAATTGCTGCTCAATAAACCGCGCCGCCATAAAGGTTTTATGCAAATCATTTATGCTAATGAAAACATTCTGGTTTTACCACAGCAGCGCAGGCTGTTTGGTTTATATGTGTGAAGATGGCAAACATTGGCATGGGTAGGGGGGGGGGGCAAAGAACACCGCTGTTATCGAATCTACGCACACGGGAAATCGGATATTGAAATGTGCCCGACTGTCTGTATGTGTTCGTGTGTGTCTGCGCGTGTGTGTGTGTGTGTGTGTGTGTGTGTGTGTGTGTGTGTGTGTGTGACACACTGCCTTCCTTTTCCGTCGCTCATTTATCCGCCGTAAGACTGGACCTTGTGGATGATTCCGGAAGAAGAGCGAGTGTGTGGCCTCGTTAGATACA
>KB683723.1:0-15558 GCA_000349165.1 Anopheles christyi
CAGATGGTGTGTGGTGGTGCTCGACTTTTTAATAACGATGCCTCTAGCACGTCCTTCCCTCCAAGGGGGAAAGGGAGGGCACTTTACTTTGGCTTTTTTTTTTCTCGGAAACCAGCAAACCTTAACAGTTCCACTCTTGCCGCTCTTTGTTAGGAGTCTTAGTAGTGGGGGGGGGGGGATATCGAAAGGACGCTCAACCGTAAGCCATCAACAGCAGACTGAAAAGTGATTCACTTAAAATTCACATTTTCCATACACAACCACACGCAAACATACGCTTTCCGTTCCTTTCCACACTGGGAAGCCAAGCGAGCGTGTAAAGTTTTGTCGACGTCTTGGGGACGATAATTTCAGCGTTTTGTTTGAGCTTCTTATTTCTCCCTTAGTTCCGTGGGTTTCTAAAGTTCGGGCTAACTTTCCATCCCATGTTTGTTTGTTCTTCTTTGTCTAATTGTTAAACCCCCTTTCCTCCCTCTTCCCCTTTGCCAGGCTGACATTTACGCCGTCCGGCAGTGCCGGATACGCCCGCACGGTAGAACGGAGCAATGGCAGCAGCTACTCACCACCGAATGCCAAGTTTAAGCGGCGAAAGAAGACGGAAAAGCTGCACCAGCAGGATGCGCACGAGGAGGACACGATTGAACCGGGCGTATGTCAGGTGTACACCGGGACCACCTGCGAACAGTACCTCCGCAATCAGACCGTCTTCGTGACGCCGGACATCACGATGGAGATACTGGAGGAGCGGCTAAAGTCGGCGTACGGCGTGATCCGCGAATCGAAGGACATGAACGCCAACTGTCGCGTCTATGCACTGCCCAGCCTGTGCTACAGCATACTGCCCGTATGCCGCACGCCCGAGCTGACCAACCATCAGTACTTTGCGAACCGTGCCGCAGCCGAAGCCGCCCAACGGGCCGCCACCATTGGCCGGGGAAAGATGCGAGCGCACGAGAAGAAAAACAATCGCAAGCAGCTGCTACTGAAAGCGGCCCTCTCAACGGCTGTTCCGTACGAAAGCACTGGGGGGAATGGGGGAGCACCCTACACCACCACCACAACTACCACCCTCACCACCACGGAACGACTGCGGGTGTACTTTAGCGGTGGTGTTACACCCGATCTGGGTGGACGCTTTTTCGATGGTGACATTGTGACGGAAAACGCATTGCCACCGCGGTACGACAATGGGCGGCGTGGTCGACGTGGAGCCACGAACCATTACCAGCAGCAGTACGTGCAGCCGGGCGAGGAAATCACCGTCCTGTCGTACACCTCCTCCTCGTCGGGACCGAAAAAATCCTACCCACCAACGCGAAACACGGAAAATCTGCGACGCATCTGTCGAAACGATTGCGAGCTGCTGGAAAACGAGCTGTGTCAGAAGGAGTACGCGATAGCGAAACGACATCCAACCATAGGGCAGAAGCTACCGCTGGAGGAGTGTGATGATCTGCCGCTGCAGAAGAGCGTCGATGGGACGATCCTGAATGGGATTGGAGGGCTGGGCAGTTCGGGCGATATGGAGTGTATGCGGCTCGGGATCGATTTGGACATTAAGCCGAACGACGACTGCTACTGGGAGAACGGGGCTAGTTACCGTGGTATCATGGACCGGACCAAATCTTCCAAAATATGCATGCGCTGGTCGAAGCTGATGCATACCATGTCGGAATTCCCACACCTGGCCGGTCATAACTATTGCAGGTGGGTGGTTGGCAATGTGGGAGGAAACTGTGTTTGGGATCTTTTTTTAATAAACTATTTTTTTCCACCCAGAAATCCACCACACGCTGGCCCAACGGATGCCCCCTGGTGCTACGTGGACATGCAAAAAACCATCGAGTACTGTGACATCCCGAAGTGTTCCGATCGAATGTGGATGTACATTATCATCGGGTTCGTAGCCGTCATCTCTCCACTCTTTATCGGAATTGGCGTATTTTGCTGCCGAAAGTATCGAAAACATGGCGTCTCCAACATCCAGAATGTAAGTCCTCGCGCACACTCGTGCAATTTGAAGCCGTTACTAACACAAAATGGTTCTACTCCAATCCAACCCACCACAGATCAATTTACCCAATGCGGACAAAAACATTTACGGCAACTCACGACTCAACTCACCGATCGAGATGACGTCACTCATCGCGAACCAATCGTCAGCCGGTGCCGCTAGCCGGAACGCCGAAAACGGTGGCATTCAGGGTCTAACGACGGGCCAACCCGGGAACGGGGGTAACCCGGGCCAGTCCTCCCAGTCGCGCAACAATGGCATCGCGCGAGTTCCCCAGTACACGCTGCAGGACGTACAGTTCGTGGAGGAGCTTGGCGAGGGTGCGTTCGGCAAGGTGTACAAGGGTGAGCTGACGCAGAAGAATGGTGAGCGGATCTTCGTCGCGGTAAAAGCACTCAAAGAGAATGCGAGCGCAAAAACGCAAGCCGACTTCAAGCGCGAAATTGAGTTGATATCCGACCTGAAGCACGACAACATCGTCTGCATACTGGGCGTGGTGCTGAAGGAGGAACCGCTCTGCATGCTGTTCGAGTACATGGCGCAGGGCGATCTGCACGAGTTCCTGATCGCCAACTCACCGAACGAGGGCAAATCGCTTAGCCAGCTTCAGTTTCTGCTGATTGCGCAACAGATCTGCGATGGAATGGAGTATCTTGCCAGCCACCATTACGTGCATCGCGATCTGGCCGCACGGAATTGTCTGGTGGGCGATAGTTTGACGGTGAAAATTTCCGACTTTGGACTGTCGCGAGATATCTACAGTTCGGACTATTATCGGTAAGCTTTCTTTGCCAACTATGCTGCACCTAAAGTATTTCTCATTTGTTGTAAATTTATTTTGTTTTGCTGACAGCGTTCAATCAAAGTCGTTGCTTCCCGTACGCTGGATGCCTTCGGAATCGATTCTGTACGGGAAATTCACCACCGAGAGTGACGTTTGGTCGTTCGGCGTGGTGTTGTGGGAAATCTACAGCTACGGTTTGCAACCATACTATGGATACAGCAACCAGGAGGTGATCAATATGGTACGCGCCAGGCAACTGTTGCCGTGTCCCGAGTCGTGCCCCAGTGCTGTCTATTCGCTGATGGTAGAATGTTGGCACGAGCAAGCTGTACGACGACCTACGTTCCCGGAGATTGGCCATCGGCTTAAGATATGGTACCAGGCACAAAAGAGAAGTAGGTTAAGCGTCATTTAAATGCTACCCACCGCCAGTACCACTAACTTATCAACTCCCATTTTCTAGGTGAACAAAACGAACAGGGAGGTTTCAATCGGAAAGGTTCAATGCTGAGCGTAAACACGAATCGCATGTCCTCGCAGGGCAATTTGAACATTGCCACACCGTCCTCCTCTTCCAGCCATCACTCACTTAGCCGGGAGCGCAATGGAGATGGTCGTTCGGACCAGCAGCTACAGCAACAGCAAGCGCAACCGCTTCTGTCTCAAACGCAGCAGCGCAAACATCACCATCATTCGTTGGAGAGGGAAAAAATCCTACGAACAAATCAATTACAACATCAGCAGCAATTGCAGCAAAACCAGCAGCTGCAGCAGCAGCAAGCAGTTCAAGGTGGACCACCTCATATAGCAACATCGCGAGCCCACCATCAACATCATCAGCATCATCACTCGCTTGATCGAAGCAACAGCGGAACTGGTGGTCGGCTAGATGAATCGAATGGTTCCGCTGGCGATCAGTACGAAACACAAAGCAACCGTAGCTTCTACCACAATGCAAGCGCTAGCCGAAGCAACAAGAGTATTCACTCGATGCAGGAACCTTCCCAGCATCATCATACCAACCATCATGGCCATCCACATCAGCATCAGCAGCATGTGCACGGGCAGCAACAACCGATGGGTGGAGGACACCCTACGCAGGGATACAAAAACTTCAGCTTACCGCGGAAAAGCATCGACAGTGGGCTCGAGTACGGGCTGGACGCATCCGGTGCTGATCTGGCGAGTATGGCTGCAAACAGTCCCGGCTATCCGGCAACCGGACGGGCCGAGATGAAAGCACGTCCACCGAAAGACCCGCATCGACATCACCATCATCATCACCATCACGGTTCGGGAAGAAGTAGTAGGAATCGTATCGATGTGGTCACCGCTGTTGGTAGTTCCATATCGTCGCTGCCTGGCAGTAGCGATCTTGCCTCCGAGCTCGATCGTCAAGCACAACACATACCAAAGAATAGCACACAATCGCTTGCGACCGGCAACCAACCGATGGTAGTACCGCAGACTGCACCGGGAATGCCACCGATCGGGCGCAAACCGAGCCACAGTGGCAGTATCCTTAGCGTGGCCAGCAGTACGAGCGAACAGTGCGGGACAGGCGGTGGAGCGATCAGTTCCTTTCAGCCCGGTTTCAGTTCACCCTTACCACCCGTTGGGAATGGGATCGTCCCTGGCGGTGGTGACCCATCAATTCTACCCCAAAGCGCTCTAATGCAGTCGTCTTACCACGAAGGATAAGTGGCGCCCCTTTCTTTTTGACACCCGTTTCATCAACCAGTAGCGTAGATAAGGATAAACAGTCTCCTTCTCCCGGTATATGTCTGTTCTACACAGAACCGAAACAAAAACCGACAGACAACTGGGTGGGAGTAGCAGCAGGTTCGGTTTCATCTCAACTCATACACACATACAAAACCCGCTCAAAACCTGCACCACCACCCACCTACGCTCAGGATGGTGTGCCATGTTTCGATCTCAATATTGGACTGCTAGTGCATAGGACAATTAGCGTTAGGATCCGGAACACATCTACCTTATGTGTTCATTCATTTTTATTTTTTCATTCAATTCTCGTTATGTTGTACGCGTCACAGTTAGGACATTGAATCTGTACTGCTTGAGTCTGGCTCATTCACCGATCATTCTCTATCCTGTTCAATCGAGTAGAATTTGGTAGCTATTGCTACCCACAAGAAACGAACACAAAAACACATTTAACGTTCCCCTTTCTATAAAACCGAGCATAGATAAATTAATTCACTATATTTAGGTACGAAAGATCCACACGCTCATGCAGACAGTTAGGGAGGAAAAGTCATAGATGAAGCCTCAAATATCTTGTCCGTGTTCTCTTCTAGCGCATTTTGAAATAATTTATTATCATCTTAAGTTGTATTGTTGTAAGCCATGGAAGGAAAGTAACTGAAACTACCGTCTACGTATCCGTGTTCTCAATCCAAGTGCAACCGTCACTAGGACGACACTGCAGTTGGGTAGACATTTTTAACCGCACACAGTCGAGATTGACGCATTTTATTGTGCTGCGCAGTGAGAAACTGCCAAACACGCGAATCACACAAAAGCAGCAAACTCAATAGCAGAAGAAGCAACAGGAAGAAAAAACCAAGTCATCGATAATTCCGTACCATCCTATGTATCTGTGTAGTCGAGTGGCAATAGCAAAAAAAAAAAAACAAAACAAAACAAACAGAGAACTAAGAGACTAGCGTATCGCATCGTGCAGTAATGGCAATGTGCATTTCAAAGCTAAACGATGGAATGGTGCATAAAGAAAAACAAAAAATAATTTAAATATCATAGTAAGGCCAGATGTTTAATGTAAAGGAAGAAAGGGAAGTGTACGAGAGACGCCCAACAACCTGCTCGCTGGAAAACGCCTCAAAGGGAGTAAGAGCTGGGAAAACCCGGTGGCAACAGCAGCAGTAAGTCAGCACCATGTAAGAACCGCAGGATACGCGTCGCATTTCGCGACCTTTTTATGAAGTGAATGAAAACCAAAACCGTGTAATAATAATGTATTATTAGTAAGAAGGATTCTTTTTTTTTGCATGTGAGAAAATAAAGTCAAACGGCAGCAAACCAAAAAGCTCATGCGAGTGAATAAGAGAGATGGGAAGGTGAACATGGTTGTCGGAAAAATAATAAACCCTCTTGTGTGTGATTTTTTAAATGTTTCGTTAAAGAAATTTTCCAATTTTTTTTTTCCTTTTGTAGCTCCCTTATTCTTTTACATCTATCATTATTATATTGAAAAATTCTATACTAATCATAGACCATTTGAAGGCACGAGACGGATTTCATCAACTAAAGTGCTTGTAATGCACAAACACAACACTGTTATTAAATCATTTAAATGTCAATCAACTTTATCTGTAAGACGAATTGAAAAATTGATTACATTAACCTTTCGCTAATAAGTTTATTACAGAGCATAATGTTCTGACTATGCGATTACTGTCCATCAACGAGACTTGATGTACAACTAATCAATAAACATTACCGAGCAGTCTGGAATGCATTTGTAACGTTAACCCCGGAATGGTTTTTAATTGGAACGTTCTTCTTGTTTTTTTGTTTTTCTTTATTCAAACAGCTGATAAGATCCTCAAGTTTGCATAGCACCGTCTCAGCTGTTGTAACTGGTTATTATCATACAAATTGCAACCATCCATCGCAAACAAACAAAGCAAACAATGCTACCAGAAAGGTGAGAAATGGAGCTTGTGTTAGAGAGGAGAAATTGAATCATTTCAGTGGTTCTTAAAGGGTTACGAGATGGATTTTTTGTTCAACATTTGCACATGTGCACAACACTTTAGAAACGAAAGAAAACATAATAAAATTGCTTTCAGAACAAAAACCATCGAAAACGAAATATTCCCTATCAACTTATAAGAAAATAAATGAACGGGCATTGTTTCTCAACGTCCCTCATTAGTGTCAACGCACAGCCCGACCCTTGAAACCGTAGCCTGAGACTGTGTAAGCTACGCTGGAATTGTCTTCTCTCGCGGCTCGCGCAAATCTTTGACCCGTAACGCAGCGCAACGGCAAAACCCTTTTTGCGCGATGTGATCATCACTCGCTCACGACCAGTCGTAGTGAGAAGAACGTCCTCTAACGTCGATCCCTCGCGATACCGTGTGCTGTTGGTGTTTTGCTACCGCTAACTGTTTACATTCTTCTTGTGCTCTTGTGTGTGGTACATTCATATTCTTTCTTCCATTTCTGTTTGTCCTTCAAGGGGATAATTTCACCACGTTCGTACATTAAAGGTTCAGTACGGCTGAAGAAAAGCAATGCTCTCAACGCTCGGTAGCTACATCTGGGGCAGTGCGGAAGGCGAAAGGTAAGGAGGCAGTAAGCCGCTACGCGATGCTGCGAAAGTCTAAATTCCTAACAGTGTGTGAGTGCGTGTGCCTAAAATTACCAGCCAACCTTGTTCAATGGCGGTGTGCAAACCGTCATGGATCATTTTTATCTACCCATACTCGTGTCCATCCATACGCAGACCATGACAACAACAAAAAAAAAGGTTCTTGAGACCGGTTTCAAACCTGATGCCCAACCGCGCGTTGTACAATCGCTCTGTAATAGCTAGACGCGAAAATTGGCATGGGATAGGTGTAGTTGAAAAAAAAGGGGTAGTAGCATTGTGTTGTTTTATGTTTTGGTATGCTCTACCATCCGTCGGTTCTGTTTTTGTGCAGCTTTTTTTTTCCTCTGATGGTGCTATTGAACATGCATGGAAAACAAGCACTAAAAGCAAGTGCCCAACCAACACTCGATTGCGTGATTGCGTTTGTTTTGCATTATTTTTTACCGCACTTAAAGCATTCGTCGCTCGACCATAAATCTCGTCAGGAGCGACGTGACAAACGTCGTTAAGCATCCAGTTAAGGCAGGAGGGTAAATAGCGTGACTACCTAACAGGTAGGAGGCGCATGTTCCTCCCAGACAACTGGATTCTCGGTTGCTATGGTAGCAACGTCATAGTACAACCGGATCATGTCACGAGATGCATACCAATTTCCTAGCAAACAAATGCATTTTAGCGATTCTGTAGTAGAATATTGCAAATAAATTCTACCTGCTGCGTTACGCCACTTCACCTCTCCTTATCAAACCCGACAATCAATGCACAAATGGACAAATAATTATACGGTATTTCTCTCCTTTTTTTTACAGCCCTCTAACGGAAGTCAGCTTTACGATCAATGGAAAGCCGTATACTGGTAAGTGAGTCGGCAATTAACGCTGAGCGAGATTTAACCTTCCTTATTTCAAAATGGCCTTATGTGCCTCGTGATCTTGTATTGATTGCAGCTGATCCTCGTAAAGTTTCGGTCGATACGTCACTCAACACGTTCATACGCAACCATGCCCATCTGACCGGGACCAAGTTCATGTGTCTGGAGGGTGGCTGCGGAGCTTGCATCGTCAACGTGAACGGACTGCATCCGGTCACGAAGGAGAAGAAATCATGGGCGGTTAATTCGGTAGGTAAATTTGGATTGATTTTTTTCAACGTAAAGCTAATTTTACGCTTAATATCTCTGTTGAACAGTGTCTTTTCCCGGTCTTTGCTTGCCACGGGCTGGACGTGGTAACGGTGGAAGGAATTGGTAACCGGAAAGATGGCTACCACCCAATCCAACAACGGTTGGCTCACCTAAACGGAACGCAGTGTGGCTACTGTTCGCCCGGTATGGTCATGAACATGTACAGCCTGATGGAAGCGAATCGGGGCGCTATCTCGATGGAAGACGTTGAAAATGCGTTCGGAGGAAACATTTGCCGTTGTACTGGTTATCGGCCAATACTGGACGCGTTCAAGTCGCTGGCAGTCGATGCGGACGAAACGCTGCTTGACGCCTGTCAGGACATTGAGGATCTGAAGAAAACGTGCCCGAAAACGGGTAGCCCTTGTGCGGGCAAGTGCCCTGCGGCAAAAGATCGTGTAGATGCGAAACGTCCCGTGAAGCTGGTGTTTGAGGATGAAAAGGAATGGCATCGAGTGTCGCAGGTGGCCGATATTTTTACTATTTTCGAACAGATTGGCACCAAACCGTACATGCTGGTCGCTGGCAATACGGCCCACGGTGAGTAGTTGTGGTCTGTTCGTGCCCTCAGTAACTAATAAGCATTTCTTTGGTAGGTGTTTATCGACGAAGTCCATCCCTGCAGGTGTTTATCGACATCAATGCCGTAGAGGAGCTGCACACGCATTCGGCATCCAACAGCGAGCTGGTGGTCGGGGCAAATGTATCCCTGACGGAGTTCATGCAAATACTGAACACTACGGCAAACAAGTCTCCAAGCTTTTCCTACTGCAAGCAGCTAGAGAAGCATATCGATCTGATTGCCAACGTGCCGGTACGCAGTGCTGGAACGATCGCGGGAAACTTGAACATAAAAAATCAGCACCACGAGTTTCCCTCGGATATGTACCTAATTTTGGAAACAGTCGGTGCCAAGCTGACACTCGGTAAGCAGCCTGCTTCAGGAGAGGGTTTAGTAATCAAAATTGATCTTTTTATGTTTTTTTTTTTTTTGTTCATTTTGTTTTAAGTTGAATCTGGAGACAAAACAAGCCTTATCTCGCCTTCTGAGTTCATCCAGCTAGATATGCAGCAAAAGCTGCTCAAATCGGTAACACTCCCGGCGCTCGACGCAACACGATATGTTTTCCGATCCTTCAAGGTGATGCCAAGATCGCAGAATGCACACGCATACGTCAACGGTGCCTTTCTGACCAAGTTTGCCGAGGATGGTGTAACAGTCGAGTCGATCAAGATATGCTTCGGAGGAATTAATCCACAAGTAAGATTTAAAGGCCTAAAACAACAAACAAACAACGTTCTTGAAACCAATCAATTTTACCCCATTTTCAGTTCACGCATGCTACAGCGACTGAATCATTCCTAGTTGGCAAAAACCTATTTGATGGAGAAACCATCCAGGCTACGATGAACCAACTAAGCGGCGAAATCCTTCCCGATTGGGTACTTCCGGACACATCGGCTGAGTATCGCAAGAACCTCGCAATGGCATTGTACTACAAGTACCTGCTAAACGTAGCCCCGGATGGTACGGTGCTGGTGAAACCGTCCTTCCGTTCCGGCGGTACCGTACTGGAACGTTCACTCTCATCCGGCCAGCAGTCCTTCGATACGTACGAACGTAACTGGCCACTAACGAAGAACATACCCAAAATTGAAGCACTCGCACAAACCTCCGGTGAGGCAAAGTTTACTAATGATTTGCCTCCTCAACCCGGCGAACTGTATGCCGCCTTTGTGATCGCCACCAAGCCCCATACGCGCATCGGAAAAATAGATGCCACTGATGCGTTGGTAAGTTGTGGCAAGAGTTCCATTTGCCAGAGTCCAGAGTCTTAATGTTCTGCCTTCTTCCCTCACAGAAATATCCCGGCGTGGTGGCGTTTTACTCCGCTAAAGACATTCCCGGCACAAATAACTTCATGCCAGCCAGCCTCGGCAATCAGGAGGTGGAAGAAATCTTCTGCAGCGGTGAGGTTCTGTACCACGGCCAGCCGGTCGGTGTGATCGTGGCCGAAACGTTCAATCAGGCAAATCACGCCGCCACCCTTGTAAACATTCTGTACGAACGCGTATCACAATCGCAACCCGTCTATCCAACGCTGAAATCCCTTGTCGACAATCAAACCAAAATGCGCATCTTTGACGAACCAGTGACAACGACACGCCGTGGCTCGAGCTATCGCGTAAAGGTATCGGCCGCCCGGAAGGTAACCGGACGCTTCGAAATGGCTGGCCAGTATCACTACACGATGGAGACGCAAACCTGCGTCTGCGTCCCGATCGAGGACGGTATGGATGTGCACAGCTCGACCCAGTGGGTCGATTTGTGTCAGGTGGCGATCGCATCAATGTTAAAGGTACCGGAAAACAGCCTAAACTTTACCGTCCGCCGGTTGGGCGGTGGTTATGGTTCGAAGATTTCACGTGCCGGTCAAATTGCGTGCGCCTGTGCGTTGGCGGCCCATCTGCAGAATCGTCCGGTACGGTTTGTACAGACGATCGAATCGAACATGAGCTCGATCGGCAAGCGGTACGGATGCATCACCGACTATGAGGTGGATGTGGAAAGTAATGGACGCATCGTGAAGCTGACCAACAATTACATGCAGGATTATGGGGCGTCGTTGAACGAATCGGTTGGGGAAGCTACTACCGAGTTCTTTAACAATTGCTACGATACGAAGACGTGGAAGGTGGTTGGCAAGGCGGCAAAGACGGATGCACCCAGCAATACCTGGTGCCGGGCACCGGGCACAACCGAGGGCATCGCTATGGTTGAGAACATTATGGAGCACATTGCTTGGGAGCTGGGTTTGGATCCACTCGAGCTGCGTTTGGCCAATATGCCCGAGGGTAGCAAGATGCGCGAGTTACTGCCCCAGTTCCATACGGACGTGGAGTACGTCCAGCGTAAGGCAGAAATCGCCCAGTTCAATGTGGACAATCGTTGGCGCAAGCGGGGCATCGCCATTTCGTTGATGCGCTATCCACTCGGATACTTTGGTGCGTTGCATGCGCTAGTAGCGATCCATGCTGGCGATGGTACCGTGTCCGTTACACACGGTGGCATTGAAATGGGCCAGGGCATGAACACTAAGGCTGCGCAGGTAGCTGCGTACGTGCTCGGTTTGCCTCTGGAGAAGATCAGCATCAAGCCAACGAGTAGCTTGACTTCTCCTAATGCCATCGTCACTGGCGGAAGCATGACGAGCGAGGCTGTGTGCTATGTAAGTATTTGGTGAGCGTAAGAATGAACTACTGAAGGCATTATTTAATGTCCTAATTTAATATCCTCCTTTAACAGGCCGTCAAGAAAGCGTGTGAACTATTGCTCGAGCGGATCAAACCCGTCCGGGATGCGCATAAGGACGTTCCATGGGAAACGGTTACACAGCTCTGTTACGCAAGCAATGTCGATCTTTGCGCCACCTATCAATATCGTGCTACGGAGCTAAAGCCGTACATCATTTGGGGATTAAGCTGTGCCGAAGTGGAGGTAGACGTGTTGACGGGCAATGTTCAACTTCGCCGTGTCGATATACTGGAGGATACCGGCGAAAGTCTGAGCCCCGGAATTGACGTTGGACAAATAGAGGGAGCGTTCATAATGGGTGTCGGCTATTGGTTGACCGAAGCGCTCGTGTACAATGCGGAGGATGGTGCACTGCTGACCAACCGTACCTGGACGTACAAACCGCCGGGTGCGAAGGACATACCGGTGGACTTCCGCGTGCGCTTCCTGCAGAAAAGCTCCAATCCGGCCGGTGTGCTACGCTCGAAGGCTACGGGCGAGCCGGCCTTAAATATGTCGATCGTGGTATTGTTCGCTCTACGCAATGCGCTCCGTTCGGCACGAAAGGACGCCGGACTGGCGGACGATTGGATCCCGATGGGTACTGCGTCCACACCGGATCAGGTTCATCTGCTCGCCGGGAACTCGATCGAGCAGTACAAGCTGAATTGATATAAGATAGCGATAAATTATCCTGATATTACATGACACGGTGCTACGATGATGTTTAATATTCATTGATGAGTAGTTTACATCTATATGCTTTTTGTTCATAAAGCAATAAACATTCTCATTGAATAACTTTTATAGTGTGTTTTTTTCCTCTGGTTGAAATATAATTAATTTAAAGCAATTATTTCATCTTAAACAAATAAATTGGTTTTCCCACAGCTGTCTCTAAATTCATCATCCGTCAAATCACCAAATCAAGTCGAATGTTAAAAAAGAAAAAAAATAAAGAATTATCACAAGGAACATCCGGTTAATTTCTATATTAATTAACCTACAAAACGGCTAGTGTCTTAAAAAACCTGTTTCAAGAACACGAATGCTCGTGCTACGAAATTAAACCTAAATAGAAAACAGAATTTTAGAACATATCGATTTGCTCGTTGTGCGAAAACATCGTCAAACGTGTGACTCGTTGTGAGAGTATCTTTAAAGTCTGGTGATAATCAGAATGGCAATCAACGTTTGAACCGCACTCACGCGTATCTCGAGATAAGGAGATGGAGGAAGGTTGGATGTATCCAACGATGATATGCAACATTTCTTGAGCCCGCTTCACACTCATCATTACGAAGCGAAAAACAAACAAAAACTCCCTTCATATGGTGTGTCCGTTGTTTCATGCTCGATACGATTTCAGTCAAACGATGACCGTCCAATGATTAACATCAATTGAACCTAGTGTCGACTGTTGTGCCTATTTTTTGTGTGTGATAAGCAATGAAACCTTCCAAAAGTAATGTTGGAGCGTTGGCGTTTCTTTCCCTGGCGTGTTTGATAGGGCTGGGGTGTGTAGAAGTGCGATCGGCTAAAATTCTTGGCATCTTTCCCACCACCTCCAAATCGCACTGGATTCTTGGTTCGGCACTGATGAAAGAGTTGGCACAGAATGGACATGAGGTAAAGTCTTCTTCAATCGGGTCAACGTGTACTTCTTCTACTAACAAACAGTTTTGTTCATCGTGTGATCATCTTAGGTAACGATGATAAGTCCATTCCCGTTGAAAAATGCTCCCAAAACGTACCGGGATGTGAATATTGAGTACAAGACGAACCTGTTTGAAGGTACGAGGCACGCAGCAATGCTACAGTATCAAACAAGTTGCAAACCCCTATTTTATATTTCACCTCAATTGCAGATGTAATGGATAAAGTATTTGAAAACATCGATGATAGCCTTGTGGAGAAAATGATGAAGCTTGGGAATTTTGTAGAGGTAATCACCAACAATACGCTCTCATCGCCAGAAGTTCAAGGACTCCTGCAGTCGGATGAAACATTCGATCTTCTCGTGCTGGAAATATTCCTAGACGATGCTTTTCTTGGCTTTGCCGATCGGTTCAACTGTCCAGTAGTCGGCATGTCAACGTTTGGAGCCTCCTCGTGGGTTAATTCGCTCACCGGTTCCCCACAGCCCTTATCATACGTACCGCATCCCATGTCAAGCTTTACTGATAAGATGAACTTCTGGCAACGGCTCGGTAATGTGCTGTTCACTGCGTTCGATGAAACGCTGATCACTGGCATGTGCAATCCGATAAATCAAAAGTATTACAATCACTTCTTTCCCAATGCCACCCGATCGTATGAGGAGATGCGCCGCCACGGTGTTTCCCTCGTGCTGATAAACAGCCATTTTAGCTTGAGCTTCCCACGGCCGTATCTGCCGAATCTGATTGAGGTCGGTGGATTCCACGTCAATCGTAAAGTCAATCCTCTACCAGAGGTAAGTCGCACGCCAGTTTCACGATACCCCCCCATGGCTTCGCTTACTAACTGTCTCTGAACCTTCACCAGGACATTAAAACCTTTATCGAACAATCGGAACACGGTGTTATCTACTTTTCAATGGGATCCAACCTGAAACCATCGAAAATGGACCTGCAAAAGCGCAACGATGTGATTAAAGTGCTCTCGAGCGTTAAGCAAAACATCATCTGGAAATGGGACGATGATACGCTGGTGGTCGATAAGAAGAAATTCTTGATCGGTAAATGGTTCCCTCAGGACGATATATTAGCACACCCGAACGTTAAGCTGTTCATTACACACGGTGGACTGTTGAGTTGTACCGAATCAATTTACCATGGTGTACCGATCGTTGGCATTCCAATTTTCGGCGATCAACTGCTGAATATGGCACGGGCAGAACAGACGGGATGGGGCATTGGCGTGGCCTACAAAGAACTTAATGAACAAACGTTCAGTAAAGCGGTCACCAACGTGCTAAATGATCCAAGGTATGTATCATCATTTACTTAAGTTGACAAGTTTTTAAACAGTTGTTTTATCTTGCAGCTACGCCGCAAACGTGAAAACGATTTCCCGCCGATTTAGAGATCAACCACTCGCGCCTATGGATAGCGCCAAATTTTGGGTCGAGTACGTCATTAGACACGATGGAGCAAAGCATCTGATATCGTCGGCCCAAGATCTTAACTTTGTACAGTACAATAATTTAGATGTGTACCTGTTTATATGTGCAGTGTTTCTAACGATCGTACTCTTTACAAGGTTTAGTTTACGAAAGCTCTATAGAACTCTATTTCAACGGAAACGCATCACCTCCAAAACTAAAAAGACGAATTAATTAGAACATAGAGAACAGTACAAGCTAGAAAAAGTACATATGCAGAAAAAATAACAGCAATTTCATTTAACATACAATCAACATACATCATGGAATAAAACATTTTAAAATATATCAACTTGATGAATTATTTTGTGACAATCCATCTACGCACACCGTGGGTCTACGCTTTGGCCAAACCTTCGATAATAATTATCTCTGACACAACAATACGTCGCTCAACTATGTGACCGCATGTGATTGCGGGCAGCCAATTGTTCCCAGCCAAGCCAAACACTATGATGAACTGCTCTCCGCCGCCAGTCGAAAAGTGAAAGTCGCTCCGAATAGTTGTGTTGTTGTGGGTTGTTATTTATAGTTCACGAACGGCCGATTTACGACGGGTTTGCAAAATGAAAGCAGTGTTTACAATAAATGGAAAACAATACAACGGTAAGCGTAAGAACGATGGCATTCTAGAATTATTTTAATAACCATTTGTTATTTAGTTAAAACAAACGAAATCAGTGTAAGTACTTCGTTGAACACTTTCATCCGGAACCATGCCCACCTGAGTGGTACTAAGTTCATGTGCCTTGAGGGAGGCTGCGGTGCATGCGT
>KB683734.1:0-15482 GCA_000349165.1 Anopheles christyi
TTCCTGCTGCGACATTTCCAGTCCAGTCCAGTCCAGTGTCACATAATGAACGCGTGATTTGTCCGTCCTGCAAAGGTTGACACTTGAGCTGGACGATCTTGGACGATCGAGCAGTGAAAAAAAGCGAAAGCCAAAAAAAAAAAACTAGAGCAGACACCTTCCCAATTTGCTCGGCCACGGATTTGTCCTAATGCGCATCTGAAGCAACTGAAGCTTCGTGAGTGTATTAATAAAAACAACAACAGTGCACTGAGCACGGGGCAACAAAACGCGGTTTGCCCGCGTACGGCACGGTAATGGCTATGATAATTTTACAACCCGGCGCTCCGGCACTCCCGGCCGACCATTCGGTTGTGAGCGCGTGCTTAGGTGCTTATGAGCTGCTGGTGCGACTGCTCGTTAAGGGCGTCCGAGCGGGTCCTCCTTCAAGGGAAGGAATGGTCGTGATCTAGAAAAAGCATCACCGCAGCTACGTGATGCCCGGAAGGTGTGAGTGCTCTCATTATGGCGAATCGGGCGTGTGTTTGTGTTCGATTTCGATTGAATGCTTTGCTGCGAGTGAATCAAGTCACTGCCCATTCCAATGTGGACCTCCCAAAAGAGGCTAAAGGGCGCTAGACTGTACGTAGTCGGTGTGTGGAGGAGCATCATGTTAAATGTTTTGTACATTCCCTATAAAACCTCTCTTCCAGCTTTAAAGATGCAGCGAAGCTGGCAGATTATTTCACTTGCAGAGTGAAATTAAAAACGGATTAACTTTGAAAGGGAAATTAGAACAAAGCACCGTTCTGTGGGGTTTGTCGCGATCGCGCTCCGTTTATCTAACCTTACCGCGCGTAGTAGCGTAAGCGAAGAAGTTGTAAGCCGCGTTTTATCTCACGCAAATTCGCTGTGGGGTCGTTTTCACATATACTTTGTCGATACATTGTTGCACATGCACTTGCTAATGCAGAATGGAATCTCGAGGGAAGATAACGTGGAACCGATAGCTCGTTGAAGCTAGGAAACCGATCAGTCGGTGTAGATAATATTAGGTTTGTATCTAAAAATCACTCACCGCAACGAAGCTACCCACCGAATGGGAGGCTTTTACAGCGAGTGTGTCTACTTTGTAGAGGAGCAATGTAAAGCGATCCGATGAAGAAGAAAAACCAAAAGCTGATCCTATTCATCAATGAGCCACTTATTAGAGACCCCAAACAGAGAGAGAGAGAGACAGGCCCTCTAGCGCTTGCTGAGGTTGTGTATATTTTTGCGCATCACAGCTTTGGCGTGATTTTTTATCGATCGCTCGCGGCAAAGGATGAACTTTCCTGCAGAAGCGACGCGGACTCGCTTTAATTTATGGTCGTGTATTAATGTCAAAATATGACTTCGCACATCACGTTCAGGTACGGGTGGAGTGATCACGCAACAGAGGGAGGCGTACGAGGATGCCGTACCGAGAGAGAAATGTGCCGTTTTTTTACGTGGACGGAGCCAAAACGAGCGGAAAGTGTGCGCATAAATTATGAAACATTTTACCCCCTTGGCTCAAAGTGCGGTAGTGCAAAAACCGTGACAAACCATAAAACCAACCCCGGTTGCGCATCGAAAGGGCTGCAAAGGGCCGCTTCAAAGAAGCTTCTAATTAAACTGCTCTCTCCTAGAGGAGTTGGAATTATCGAAAATAAATCTTTATCGACTTCCGTGCCGATGTCGCTCGCTGGCAATGGGTTCTTCAAGCAGCTCTCGTAAAGCAGATGATTTAGTGCCACCTGATTGCGAATGAACGCAGAAAAGGAAACGCTCGTCTAGCTGAAGAGGCTTCATCCATGGGGGTTTTGAAAATCTTGGCCACCAGATAAAAGCTTAGTAGCATGTCAGGGAGATCGATCACATCTTACAAGCAAATGTCGAGCAAATGAACTGTGTGCTGCGGACGACGCGGTTTGCAAGATCATAAAATGCAAAAACCGATCATCACCCAGATCGCATCCGTTCGCGTGTTGAGGACAACGAGACGTCCTCAAAATTTCATCGCTAATCGCTCGATCCGATCTGCTCACGGAAGGACACGAAGCGGTCTACTTTATGCAAATGAAAGCGTAGTTAAATTCGATGAGGCTCTTTTCCCTTGCTTTGGAACGCGATTTTGACACCTCTGCGATTGGGATTCGATCCCTCCGGACAGCTTTATATCAGCTCCGAAGCCAATAAAACCGTCTGATAAACGGTGAGAAACCAACACCTAACGGAACATTTACGTGCCTTTTTTCCTCGATGTTCGATCGGAGGGAGAGGAAGACGTTTGACGATCGAAAAGAAGAATGAAAAAAAAAAAAACCGAATCCAATCTGTTTGGATTCCTCAAAAAAAGCCCCCGACAGAGTTCAGTCTAATCAGCCTGAATGGCTTGGGGTAGTGGTGGCGATAAAAAGAAAAAAACACAAAACGTTCCCCCTTTCATAGGTTTGAAGAGGAGGAGCGGGGTGGCCTCCCCGGGGGACTCCGTTTGAAATGTGACAGCTGAAGCACGATTTGCTGGGGTCTCGCCCGTCGCACGGCGGGCGAGCCGCGCACTACCGGTAGGCGACCGTTTTGACGGCGGCCAATTAATTATGAGTATTTCGCTGTTTACAATTTCTTTATCTTTTCCACCCGAGTCCGTGCGTTTTCGTCGTTGTCGCCAACGGTGCAAGACTGTCGTGTCATTGCCGCTTGGCAAAGAGTGGGCAGCAGGGAAACCCTTCCGTAAGATGAACGGCTGGGAACAACCAGCGTCCGATGCGCCCGTCATGGCAACGGAAGCAGCCGGTGAAATATGGTGTGACGCATGCGAGAGTCCGTGCGCAAATGATTAAGCAGAGTAGCGCCGTGCGCCGTCCACACGTGGAGAGAAAGATGGGAGTGTGCCGATAGGGTGACCCGACCGGTTGATAGTGAGGGCGATGAATTATTCAACGAACGAGGAGGAGCATCCCAAGATGTGGAAATGACACAGGAGACCCACTGCTTTACCGAAAGCACGGTAACGAGAGTGGCAAGGAAAATTCTAAAAGTGGCGCCTACTAAGACACATCAGATCGGTGTTGCATGGGATTCGCGTAGGTGTCGTTGTCAACCGCCCTGGTAACCGCTGTTTGTCTCAGTAGCACTGGTCGTGTCACGCTATTGTGTGACACAATACATCCAAATCCGTACAAGAATATGGAGCTGCGATCTGGCAGAAGATCTGGCCCAGCAGTACCTGAGTTACGTAAATCACGCGAGCTGCAGTGTCTCGGAGTGTGCGATCTCTGATACTGGCAGGGCAGCCTGTGCACCATCTTGGTTTTTTTTTCGGTCTCGTGGTATCATTAACCATTGGGACTAATAAGTGTCGAGTGCCATAAATAAAACCAACATCACGATCACGAACCACACATGGGTATGTAAGATGGAAAGGAGCAAGGGGAAGAAACTCCCGGCGGGGGTGAGCGCAACGAGACAGCTGCCGATCTTTGTGTGGCAGTTGTAGAACGAACGAACGCGATTTGTCGTGAGGAAGCGCGGGAGCACCACTCACACAAACACACGCTGGTGCATGCTCGGAGCTATTTGGCGGATTGTGCAATTCGGGTGTTGGATTTCGAACGTGATGCAGTAATTTGATTTAGGTTCCTGCGAAGCGCTCCGTGCCACTGGTGTGAGATCTATGGGAAATTTGCTGAATCTTGCGTCCCGGACTCTATTCGGTGGATCCATTCTGCTGGCAGATCTGGCAGAGTCAGCTGTGTGGTTCACGGTGGTCCACAACCCTAACTAGGCAGGTTGGTGTGTATGTGTGTGTGTGTGCGCCAGAAGCAAGGTATGCGTGATTTTCTTCCACATTTGCTTCTTCATGTCCTACCGTAAACATCTCCGTGTCATGCCCTCGGCAGCGACGGCCCTTAACGAGAGGAAGCGGACACACGACGATCTTTAGCGCATAAATAATGTTGCGGCAAGTGTAAGCCCTCCCCCTCCCCCACCCCCACCCCCTCTCGGCTGTGCAAAAGTGGGTTGGTAGGTAGAAGGAAAAAAAACCATCGCAATTACTGCCGAGTTCCTTGGGGCATTCCACCTCCTCGCTAACTCCCCCCACCCCATTTACTGCAACGTTTTTCAAGCGATGTGAAGTTGTCTAGTCAACTACCGGATGAAATGAAATTGATCTTTGCTGACTTTTCTCATCTGCTGGAGAGCACGCTGGCCGGGGAGGCAACATGGCAACAGGGAGCGAGCGGGTGGCCGACTAGAGCAAGGTCATAAAGATGCACGCACATGATTATCGCGCGCGAGTTGACTGCAAAACGACCCCGGCGGAGATGTTACCGAGATTGGCCGCTTGATGCGTATGCGCAGCGTTGTTGTAGTGCGCTCGCCGGTGGGAAAACTTTGCTGACTCCTAATGCACTTACACGCCGCCATCGCCTCCAGGGGTCGTCGAGGTAGTTAAAGGTGCAGCTAACGATGTCAGACCCAATGGTTTCGGACGCATACTGCATTGCTGCAGTGACTCACGGAGAGCGAGAAAGACATTTTCAGCATGTTCTACGTAAAGGTGCGTGTAATGTATGGGTTGGGGCGTTGCCGGTGGAAAATGGTCTTTCCAGTTGTCTAGCGGGGCTTGCCCATCGGGCGATTCGATTACGTATGCATCAATGTTTACGATCGCAAGCCCATTGAATCGGCCAGATTGTATCAAGTGATCGGTCGATCCGGGGGCGACCACCCTGAAGAACAAGAGTGAACCGTTTGGGTGCAGATCGAAATAACTTGATCTCGTGGTAGGGAGGTGTCTCGGCGCACTACCAAACTGGCCAGACTACCCTGGTGTACCCCGCTCAGTGCAGCGGTAGAAATTAATTAATAATGAATCATAACTAATGTTTTGGCAAGTCTTTTGATCGCTCCTAGCCACCGTGGAGCGCAAGCGAGATTGTTTCTGTGTTGCAGTCAACAAATTGCCTTCCACCCCAAACAAACACACACGCAGGCCAGCTGGCTGTACGCGCTACATGTAAAGCTTCTGGGTGTTCACTCTGTGCTCTGTCAAAATTGTCGTGTTCGAGTAAATTACCAAACAATTTTGTGTTCCGCGCCCAACCCAATTCTTGGTTGCATGTACTAATTTAATCCCTCACTCTCCCCCACCCCACCCATTTAGCTCCCCTTGTTGTGTGGCTCTACTAGTGAGTGGCAAAGGTGCCAATCGCACGTCACCTTCCACGGGCTCACGACCTTCCTAATGAAGCATGACTTTTTGACATAATTGGAGTCACCACCCACACACACACACACATTCACACACGCCCAATCTGCGATCGATGGGCGTGATTCACCCGTTTCATTGATGATTCGTAGCAGCTCCCTCGCACTATCTGGATCCTCGTCGTTCGTTCCATACGCCACAAATGAGCAGTGGCATCGAACTGATCGGTCGATTGAAATTAATGTTTATTTTATTCGGTGTGAATTTGAGGCGCGCTTGGTCAACAAAATGCCCCATCACAACAGCGGCAGACGATCCTCAGCTAAACCGTACACGATGGAATCTGATTATATTTACATTTACATTTCATTTCCATATGCTACCGATCAGTGGTGGCGTTGTCGGTCGGTTGCGCCGGGGAGGTGATCGGCACCTTGTTAGCATAAGCATGAATGGGACCTCGGAATGAATGAAGCATAACAGATGATCTCCCCGCGAGCTGGACACATTTTCCGGATGGACGATGGGGTGTCGTTTTATCAAAACCGTTCTTCTTCATCGTTTTAGTAGTCTCGTGTTCGTTCTGCTTGTGTGTGTGGAGCAGGAAAGCGGAAATCTACGCTATTTATCATCACCAGCATTAACGTTGGCTGTGTGGCATTTGGTTTGGAGTTGATTAAAATTGGCGATACCTTAAAGTAGACCATCTCGAACTACATTAAACGGTGCTGTTTATGTTGCGCGAAGAAGCTCGGTTGATTTAAATCGTTTCGAATCGATAGTCTAATGAAGCGGTGGAGTGTTTTTTTTCGTATAGTGTCCCCGAAGGGGGGAAAAGAATTATCTCCCTTCCGTTACATGCTTTACGGAGTTGGCGAGCTGTATATCAGTACAGTAAATTATTTCATCGCATCGATTCGATCGAAAAAGAGTGTTTTTGCTAATTTTATTGAAAAGCAAACGAGGTTACCCTTTGGCAGTTTGCCTTAAGAAGCATTCCCACGCTTCCAGCACAATCTCGGGTGCGAATGAGAAAAACCACCGCGGGAAGAGCGCGAGCAGCACAGTGACAGACAAGCGGAGAGATACGATCGAGCGTTTCAATGTCGCCTAATGAGGTGGCTTCTGACGGGAAGCATTTCACCCCGTTTGATGTGCGTTGATTTTTCTCCACCCTACTACTGCGCTCATCACTGACACTGGAAATGCCCTCGGGCTGGGAGTTTCTCGCCAAAAAAAAGTGCGTCTCGCTAGGCGGGGGTCGAACTTGGTCGTTGTGTTGAAACATTATTACTCTGCGAAACTGTTGGGCTGCCGTCAAAAAATATCATCCACCACACACACACACCAATGTGTTGATGAAGCAGAAATAATGCTACATGCAAGACGGCGCAAGACGTGGATTAAAATTTCACCCCAAAGGCAAACAATATTCGGAAGCCATTTAATCTTCCCCCTTGCGGTGATGGCCATCTTATTGGAGAGTTTCTTTAAAGGACGCATCCATCATTGTCCGTGCAGGGTAAGTTGCAAAGTGCTCTGTCTCAGGTCGGGATGAAGTTTATTAACTGATCGTTCCTCCATTTTCTTGAGATGCTGTCAAAATTTGGCATTTTTTTTGCAGTAGTGAGGCGAGTTGAGAGGCGGCATCGAGTTGGCTTTGCTTGGAATATCGAATTAATACATCATAGTAGGCTAATATTGGTCGGATGGCGCAAGTTCACACATTTATCATTTTGTTCCTGCTGTTTGCACATATTTGCACATAAAGCTGTAGTGAAACAAATTAAAGATGCTGCGGAGAATCCGGCCGAACGCCCGAACGGCGTTCCTGTACGGATGTGGCACATGCATGTTTGGAGGACATAACAATATATCATCTTTTCTTCTCTCCACTTTGCACAATCGGCACGGTCGCGGATTTCGCTGTTTTTGGTGGTTGTTTCTGTGTTTTTCGCTTAAAATGAGACCACTTTTCACACTTATTGGGGAGAAGAAATAAAAAAAATAAAATAAAAGAAACACAGGACGAACGAACATTGCGCCAAAGCGGGCGCGTAAAATGCAGATGCTCCACGACACATTCGTGACTTGCAGAGCGCACTGGTGGGATTTTTGACTCACTCTCTGTAGCTGCACTTCCTTCCAGAAGATCTTATTTATTTTCGATGTTTGTTTGTTTGGCCATAAGTTATTGCCACCGCCTTTGCTTGCTTGTGCACCCTTTGCACACACACACACACCCCTTCCGGAGGGTGGCACCACACCGTGGCGTGTTGTTAGCTTTTGTGTTAAATTGATTGCTTTTATAGCGTGTGAAAACATGCATAAAGAAGGCAAATGGAGTCACTTCAGTGGCCCACAAAAGGAGTGGCAAGCGGATAAGAAAGTAAAAAAAAAGGAACAACAACCCTCAACACGCACCTCAAATAACAACTCAAATGCATTATGACACGATTTTGTTGTTTGTTGTGGTGCTGGTTTGTTGCAGGTGTGTGCAGGTGTGTGCAAAAAGGAAGCCAGAACGAACTGATACTGGTTCAAGAGCTGTCGTAACCGCATCGGAATGGTTTGGGGGTATTGATAGTTTGCCAACGAGCGGAACGCAGAAAAAGGAAGGTGCGGAAAATTTAAGCCAGACTTTCGGTGACAGGTTGTCCAATTAATCATCGCCATACTACGACGCGGCAAAAGGGTGTTGTTGTTTGCTCAAGTGCCGCGCGGCACCGTACGCGGTGCGGCTTGCGTACAATAAACTTCAAATGCAAATGAACATGTTAACTTATAATAATTACATACCGCCCGCCGCACTAGCGCGCGCTCGCGCGTAGGTGTACATTTCGAGCAAACGCGCGTGTGTGTGTGAGTGTTTGGCTTCTTTTTATGTTATTTTTGAGAGACTGCCTTGTGTGTATTATTTCTTCATATCAACGGTACGCAAAATTGAAAGCATTACATCGGTGAAAAACCATTGGTGTGTGGGAGGGGGGTTGAGAAGGTGAAGTAGAGAGAACAGGATGACGCCGTATCGCTTAATAAAGCTGGCCGGTTGCTGTGTGCAGAGCTTATTTATGGCATGTAATCTGAAGGTAATATTTCATAAGTAAAATAGACACACTCAGCATCTAATCGGCCCCTGATCGGGGAGTGGAGCCGATGGGAGCTCCCTTTATTTGCGCGTTGTTTGTTGCAGTTGCAAGGGGACCGCTGCACTTTGCCATTGCAAGGTGTGCATTGCTAAGGGCAGTTTTATAAATCATGCCACATGCCAGAGTCAGCTCATCTAGCATTAACTCCTTCTGTTCTGTAGCATATTTCGAAACATCGTTATGCGCATAGTCGTTCGGTCAGCAGCCGTCAGTTCCCTCCCCGGGGGCAGTAGAATAGATAAAGTTCATTTTTATTAACCTGTCGCTGGGAAAGCTTGAGGTCGATCACAAGTGTAAAAAACAATTCTACATTACATTTGTATCAATCACAAACTTTGGCAATTCTTTTTTGGATCGTTTTAAAATAAAATATTTACATGAAGGTTAAACCTTTCTGCAGTGGTAATAATTCTTCTTTCCGACTTTTCGATTCATCTTTCCGAAACCGAAATCCTTGGGAGGGGAGTTAAAGCAGCATTTTATGAATATGGAGTTTTGATGTTCACCGGGATAGCAAGGTCGAGGGCTGGCAGCATCGTGCGATTAAGACACCGTAATGTGTTGCTGCGTTGCGTGCATTAGCCTCGATACGATTTTTATATACAACCACAACGATCGAGATGCGATTGAACACCCTGGAGCCTCGACTCGGCCAAGCACACCACTCACATGGGAACGTATGGGAACGAGTGTTGTGATGAAAGAGGATGCACCAATCAACGGAGGACGATCTTTGCAACCACGAATCGCGCTCGCAATAAGAAAATGTAAAACTAAAATATTGTCCGGTGGTCACTAAATGATCGTAAATTATTGGTTTTGACGGTGGCGGCTCTGGCGGATGCTTATCGGATGTGTGTGTGTGTGTGATACGGCCCGGATGCTGGCTCTTCTTGGCAGCCGGGAGAGGGAGAGAGAGCGTGCAACAGAAACAAAATAAAAATCAATATTATGATCGCAACCGCACTTTTCGTTAACGATTATTGGCACGTTTTAAGTGCGGCACAAACACACAAGTACGGCAAGGAGGAGGAGGAGGAGGAGGACAACAAAAAATGTTTTTATAAATTCGAAAATAATTGCCATCATATTTCCTCGCTCTTGGGTGCCTGTGTGTGCGTGTGTGTAGGTATACACGATCAGAGGTAATCAGTTTGTTGCCGCCAGTCAGCGAAGACAAACAACGGATTCCTTTTAGGTTTTGTGGCTTTCGTCGACCGACGGACACAGGTGATAATTCGATTTTTGGAGAGAGCAGCAAAGATGGCACACACAGGGCCACTAAGTTGAGACGCATTTATGCATAATTGGGTTTCTTCCTCCCGTTGGTAGTACCGCAAACCGAGAGCAAAGCAGGACTGAAAATGGGTTTGAGAAAGATTAAAATAATAACTCATATTTCACCTTGCCCGTGTTGCACCGTGGGGTTTACTTATCTTGGCCCATATCAGGGAGAAGCTCGTTTTCTCGAACGAAACGCCACAGTATTTGACTGATTTGAGCGAAGGAATATTGCATCATGAGTGTCACAAAGCGAGCAGTCTTTCTTGTAAATCATTTCCAGCGCATTTGGCAGGAGCGGAACCCCAACAGGTGTAGAAAAAAGCTGACAAAAATCACACACACACACACACACACACAAACGTGTAGGTATACATTCCCTTGAAGTTGACCATGATCGCATACGGTGCAACCAGGGCGGGCCAGTTGCGCAGTTCCAGTGGCGCACAACGCAGCATAATTCAGATGCACTTTAAAAGTCCATTTAATTAAAATTCACAAGAAAGCACAGAGGAGAGGAGAAGAATTTCGATTCTTAAAAAAAGGGGAATAGGTATAGGTTCAAGCGGTGACCATTTCCCCAGGAATTGCTATAACCATTCGTTTTAATGTAGCTGGAGGACCGCCAGGGCCGTTTGTTTTATCTTTTGCGTGCTTCCTTTGAAGGTTGGGTCGGTTCTGCAAGACAGTTCCACCCGTTCTCCTCCCTAAAGGGGGTAAGATTTAGTTGTATTTCTGCGAACTGAATAACCACTACGAGATATTTGCGTCCTGTCCCAGTGTGTGTGTTTGTGTTGTGCTGCTTTCATTCGCAAAAAACGCACAAAACCACTTGCACACCCGTGTGGGTCGTTGCAGGTTGCAGGTGATTTTGCGGCGACCCCCGCAGAGTTTACGCCACCTTCCGGATGGTGCTTTTGTTTTTTTTTTGGTTTGACTTTGGTGCCGCCGGGCATTTCGCAGGAGAGGGACACACCGTGGAGTTGGGAAATTTATTGACCCAGACCGCGGAACCCCGCACGTCGACTACCGGTCGATTGCACACGCGCCACCCAAACGGAAGTCTCTTGCGGCATGCTTTAATTGGGGATGATTTAACGAAATCGGAATGAATTGGCTTCTGGTCGGTCTGTTTACCAGTGTACGTTTGTGTGTCAGGTTTGGACCATTCAATTCGAAGGCAAAACTCGAAATTCGTGACCGACACTGGCTCTTGCAACAAAGTTTGCGAAATAGATTAGAGGTCATTAATCGGTGGCCAAACGGAGCCAATTAAATAGAACCCGGAAAGGTAGCGACCCGTTCTTAACGACTCACACACGTTCAAATGCCATTTGATCCTGCTCGAAAGCCCCAACGGAGAGTGGAAGAGCTTGCAGTATCGATAGAAACTCCATGTGGACCGGGGTAACCCGTTTTGCGTTTTTGGGTGTAGGGAAATGATTTTAATTGAATTATCAGCACCGAAAATCGTTTCCCCACGGAGATTTATTTCGCGCTCCGAGTTGGCTTTCGGTTCAGAAGGCACAAACTGCAATTGCACCTTTTTAAATTCGATTCGCTTGGCGGTCGACTCGCATGCAGAGACAAGCTCCCAAAGACAGAGAAAACACATTTTGACATATTACCTGATTATTTTGATTAATATCACTATGCTCGGGGCGATGGCTGTAGGGGGCGTGAAGGAGGAAGTGCGGGGGGAATGTTTGGAAGTTGCCCCGGGGGCTCATCCAAATGGCCAGTGTGCGAATGTCGTCGGGTGTCGTTGCACAGGGCAAAGGCATCGAAACTTGATACATTTTTAATTACGAGCGCGCGCGCGTTTTTTTTTTTTTTCGTCTGATCGTTCTGTTTTTGGTGATTCGCGAAATGAGATCGACGATTGGTGGTTTGCGATGAGTGTGTTTTTGCGATTGTAGCAAAACCCCAAAGGACTTGAAGGGCACGGTCGTTGCCGCGTGCGTTTGAAGCGCGCAAATCGTGCTCGAGGAGCGCGATCCTGTCCCGCAGCACTTGCGAAATAATTAATTTTAATTAACGTGAAAAACAATTCGCGATTCGTGAAAGCGTTGCAACTGCGCGACCTTCGGTTACAATTGGGCACATTTCACCCCGTTACTTCCCTTCCCCTTAACATCAGTAACGGACTGGAATGGGGAGGAAAATGGCTGTGAAAAATTGGCACCCAATGCAGGGTTTAAAATATCTCCAAAATCCGATACCCGAGAAACTTATTGATTGCTATCGCGGCGTATTGCTTCCTGGGGCCTTCTTTATGAGACTGCAGTACGTTCTGTGAGTATGTGTGTGTGTGCGTGCTGATTAATCAACGGCAATGTTTTACTTTACACTGGATCCCGATTCGTGCTCCGGCGCGCAAATGAGTGCTACCGAATTTTCAATTAAAAATGAGAATTTTAATTATCACCATCGATTTTACATGATCATGATCATGAAGGGATGGAAGAGGGGGAGGGGGTGGAAGACACATAAGTGCGATTTCGGGGTGAAGCTTTCGACCACCTGCAGTTTATCACTGCAGCCCGGCCATGGCAGGTGACTGTCGATCGAAGTGGATTTGTTTGGCAGAAAATGTTGTTGCTCCTGGCATTGCTGGGGAGAGATATGCATTTTTGTGTTTGCCTCATTTTGAGATCATTATCAAGGAGGGAGGGAGATATTTTATTGCTTACGATAGCAAGGTAATGTGAGGAAGCTTTTATGTGCCTGCATGCTGTTTATTATTATTTAACTATTTCTCTTTCAATAATAATCCTTCAAGGCATCGAACCAGACAGAAGATCATGCAAAACACTGACGGAATAAAGTGAAACAGTTTGTATTTTTTTTGTGCGCATTGCTGTTCACTATGCTGCTCCCCATAATCGAGCATAGAATGCGGAATGCGACTAGACTGACTGGTTTGAAATGGCATCATTCCACACCGGAGCTTTTGGGTGCAAGGGTGCGTGCGTTGGGGTTTTTTTTTCTGTAGCAGTGCAGCAAGTTTGCGATTCCATTCCGCCGCGTCGCCGTGCACGTAAAAGGAGGCGCAAGAAAAATAACAGACTCGCAGATCGTCTCGAAGCTCACCGGGAACGCGTTGGCGTTGGCATCGCACAAATAGAAAAGCAATCAAACGGAGGAGCGCGTTTAGAAGGAGGGTGACGGGTGACCCAAGACGCTCTAAAAGGTGAGATGATTAAAGGCCGCACCGGTGCTGCTGCAGCTGCATTCGCTTGCTGTTAGCCGCGCAGGTACATCACTTAATTAACACAATATTCCAGTTTTTTTTCTCTCGTCTGTTTGTTTGGTGCTGTTTTTTTTTTTGCACCGATGAGTCGTCTTCTTGCTTAGGACGCACGAAAGAGGGCGCGTGCGATTCACGCATTTTCGCGCGATTTGCGCAGATTGAAACCCCGCACGGTCCAGTCCGGGGCCGTTTTATTGGTTTGGCGATCGTCTCTAATCGATGTTCGATTTGCCCGCAGCACTGCTGGATCGAGGATCGTGAAACGTACACACTGTACATAAAGTCATGCGACGATGGGAGGGATAGCCTATCGCAACGGAGCTGCACGACTACGGAGAAGATCTGAAGCTGTGTGGAATGTTGTTACGGTTTTTGTTGTTGTTACTCTCCTGTTTACTGCTTCGATCAAAACGACGATTAAATCGACATTTAGATGCATAATTCATGTTTATGTTTCTTTAGAACGATAGTGGTACCGGTTGAGCGAGGCGGGCGGGAAAGCAAATGTTGTGGCAATGGTTGTGGAAGAATCGAGAGCAGCAAATATTGGCGCGCACTTCTCTTGCGTAGATGCTTCAAAACGGTTCTTTTCATGCGATGAGCAATGTTGCACTGTTGACCTCTAGGGAATGTCTCTTTCTAGCAGATGGAACGGGACGATAATCAATCAAAAGTCCAGCAAAAGTGCCAAATGAGCCATAGTGAGAAACCAGGCAGCGGTTGTAGCGTGAATAAATTAAGCCTCGTTTGCTCATCCTTGCGCTCTCTCGATACTTTCGATAAAGAACGTCGGCGTTCGGATAAAGCAAAGGTAAAATATTAATTCACAAAGCCAGTGATGCCGTGTGTTTTTTTTTAATGTTGGTTCGGTTGGGCGTTCGAATGATAAATGGGAGGGCAGTTTGTGTGGAACGGTTGCAGCTACCTTAAGGGAATCCTTCATTCAGAAGGGAAAGTGTAATCGTGTTGTTGTTTTTTTGGGTACTTCCAGGCGTTTTGGAACTTTCGTGAGGTAAACACAGTGCACGTTGCCTTTGAACAACGGTGCGGCAAGGCGCTCACAGGAAATAACTAATCGACAACATTCAATCATTGCTCCCTGTGCTCCAATTTTGTGAGGACCAAATTTTGTGTTTCAATGTTTCACACGATTATTGCAACTAGGGAATCATCTCTTACTAAAACGGAGGTGTGTAAGGAAGCATTATACCGATCGGCATCGTTGCGCGTTGATGCAACGCAAATCACTTTTATCACGATCATTTCAGCGCAGTTTCGGAGGTGAACGATAAATTGTAGTACGACAGCAGCAACGATCGTGATAAATCGTGCTTAGGGTGTGCGATTTTGTCGCAACACGCTTGTCAAGACAGGGTGATTGGAGCACACTCCCGGTAGTCTTAATGCGTCGTGCTGCTGCGCCTGTCTTTTACGTTCGAAATGGAGCCATTTTCGATCGTTCAAACGATGATCTACTTTGTGTCGCTTTAAATCGATGCAATCGGACTCATTTGGCGTGTGGTACAGTGATGAAACCGTTTTGGGGCAAATAAAGCAGTAAAGTGATACAACGCGAGTAGAAACTATCAAACGATTTGAACGCGTGGGGCTGAAACGAACCCACATTCAAATTTACACATATGATTTCTCTTTCGTGCTTGGAATGTTGATTTCAGTCTAAGAAAAGGCTAATTAATTGCTTCTTGGAAATCCATTTTTTCCTACTACCATAACTTTATAGCCAACTATTTTATTTGTATTTTGCTGTCAAGAGTGACACTTTCTTTGGGTCCTTTTAATTTCCCTTTTTTTTCTGATCCGTTCAAAACAGCCCCGAGGGTAACTATCGCATCGTACCGACACACATTTGTCACAACGTAAGGACCCGTCCGGTCATTCCGGTCGCGGGGATCGATTATCGAAGAAATTAAGCTTTCCTCCAAACGGGCGATTTTGGGATATTTTTTGCACGTTTTATGTAAGCCGTTAAGTTTAACTCCATTCCTAAGCTGATTGCCATTAGTCTCGTCGCTCTCACTACCCCGTAGGAGCGCCGTAATCTTCGTCGTCCACGTTATATTACCTATCATTTGCCCTCCAACCCCATCGGTTTGCCGATTGCTTCAACCGTACCGGATCGCGATAAGGCTTCTTCGAAGATGAAAATTAAGAAAGAAGGCTAAAATGCCGTCACTTTTCACTTCCCAAAAACCAGTTCGACCGTGTTGGCGTGGGACGAAATTGGCGGGTCTAAGGAATCGTGGGTGCGGGGGTCATTTTAGCGCACATTTGGCTATACGCCGTTTGGGTGGCAGCGATAACCATTAAAAGTAAATGAAAGACTTAGTGGAGGTAGTGAGAAGGCCAACCTAAAATAACAGCAATAACACACACACACACACAAAACTGTCATACAAATCAGGTTGTTTTTATGGTTCAAATATCGTAAAACTCCGCATGCTTCCTTTACTGTCAGGGGAACAGCAAAGGGGAGAAGAAAGTACATACATGGGGAGTAAGGTAAGGGTGGGTGCTGACTTCAAGGCGTGATGACGACAAATCGCCAACGAGGCTTTCATTGGCC